>LGRX02006931.1:0-46592 GCA_001247695.2 Cymbomonas tetramitiformis
GAGTGCCCCTGCATGGTGGCCGTACATTCGCCGCTCGACAGACTCCACACGCGAGCCGTCTTGTCATTGCTGGCCGTGGCCAGTTGCGTGCCGTCCGGGCTGAACGCCACCCCTGTCACGGAGTTGGAGTGCCCAATGAACACACCAATCGTCGGCGCCCAGATCCTTCCCCGGTTCACACAGAAGCCATTCCCATCGCCAAGGACCTCCACACATTCCCATTTTGGCCGCGCTGTGTGCTGCGACGCCATCCGATGCGGCGCGGAGCCCAGCGGTGCGGTCTTGCATGCCGTAGCCGCAAAGTGCTCCAGGCATGGGTTCCTTTCCAGCTTGTGCATCGCTAAGCGCAGCCACCGCGACATGTCGTAGCTCACCTCGCTGTGCTCGCTCCGTGGAATGCTTCCGAGGGCCTGCACGGCCCGGCCGGTGTTCCTGCTCTTGGCCACGCGCACCAGGAAGTTCCAATCAGCAAGCGTCTCGTCCAGCTGCCGGCGAGCTCCGTCCGGGAGGCGGCTTGACGCCAAGTGGAACAGCAGGTACTTCAAACAATACGCCGATGGAGATGCGCGGTGCTGACTCAGAAAGGCCCCGAGGCGCTCGTGTCCCCGTGCGACCTCCAAGGCTTGCACCACCGCGCCATCCACCTGGCTCTCTTGCAGCAGCCAGTCGCTCAAGCTCTTGTGCAGCAGGTACACGTGGTGCTCCGCGACGTAGAATAGGCACCCCCACCCAGGCAGCAGCGGCAGCCCTCGGTCCAGGCCCATGTGCTGCAGGTAGGACTCCGGCAGGGGCTCCTGCGCGGCCAGCAGGGCTTCCAGCAGCGATAGCACCCTTCCCCTGTCCTCGAGGCTCAGCAGGGTGAGCGCGGAGACAAACACCAGCCGGTACGCGCTGTACACATCGTTAAGGTCGGCGTGGTTCTTCTCCCAGGGGACGCCCAACACGGCGCACTCCTTCGCCACGGTATGGTACACCATCACGCCGGTGCCCTGCGCGCCATGCTCCGCGGCCGCCTCGCTCCGAAGAGCCTCCGGCTGCAGGAATATGACGCTCTCCGGAAAAACTCGGCCCAATAACGGCGTTATCTGCGAGCACACCGCGTCGGGGCGCGTGGTGATGACGAAGCGCACGTTGGCTCCGAGCTGCAGGAGCTGCCGCGTCAGCAGCTGCAGCGTCTTGTTCCCGCAGGCCTTGACGTTCCCCTTGAACTCCGGCAGATACTGCTCCGGCGGGTCGGCTTCGTCCAACGCGTCCAACATGATGACCACCGGCTCCTGGACGTGGCACAGCGGCCGTTGCAGGAGGTCGCGGAACGCGCTCTTTAGGTCGACGAGCGCCGTGACGTGAGCGACGTCCAAAGCGAAGAGGCGCTCCCGGAACGCCGCGCTCTTCGAGGCGAGCTGGTGCGCGAGGCTCTTGATGATGAGCAGAGGGTCCAGGCGGCGCTGGTCGCTGTACTTCAGAAAGTGCGCTGCTACGATGAGCTGCGGTCGCTCCGCTGCCAAATGATCCATCAGCATGGTGCAAATGGTAGACTTCCCGGTGCCCGCTCCGGCTATAACGCACAGAGCTCGGCGCGGGCCGTTGAGCCATGCCTCCACTGCGCCCCACTCCCACACGGTGCCAGCCGAGCGCTGGCAGTGCCGCTGCCGGTCCGCGCGGTAGCTCAGTGGAGTGAGAAGCAGACTGTTCTTCAGCATGTGATTGAAGGTGGCCGCGTCTCCGTGATGCTCCCGTACCCGCTGGAGGATCATCATCTTGTCCGCCGGAAGGTAGCACTGCGCCTCCTCGATGTCGATGCTGCCCACGATTTTGACCCGCTCCTCCTCGGACATCAGCATCTGCAACCCGTCGGTGCCGTGGTGCCAGATGGTGGAGTCCCACTCGTACACGCACCACGCGCGCATCGCCGGGTTTACGCGCTTGATGTCCACCACCACGATGGTGCCCACGCAGTGTTTCACCACGTCCTCGAACGCCATCACGTCCTGCCGGTTCTGCTGATGCAGCGCTTCCCGATGCTGGTTCACCGCGAACACGTCCACCCACACACGTGTCGTGTCGCTCGCGCTGACCAGGAACTCCAGCACTCGGTTGAACAACGTTGCGAAGGCGCCCTTCCACGCATGGCTGATGAAGTAGCTCGGCCGGCCCACGGCCTCCGCCGCCACGTAATCGGGCAGGTCCACCAGCCGGCACCGCCACGCCCACGTCCTCGGCACCACAAACTCCTGCACCACCTCCTCGGTTGTCACCGTGCTCCACCGCTCCCCGAACTGCGCCCTCAGCGTCTCACCGAGGCCACGCAGCGCCGCCAGGCTGAGCCCTTTGAACACCGTCGCCGGAGGCGGAATCTCAACGGTTGTTCCCATCTTCGCCTTCGACTCGTACTCGCTCAAGCCAGCGTAATCCACAACCTCGTGCTTCTCTGTGAGCCTGTTGAAAGTGGCGGTGTGATGTTTTACCACCAAGAAGTCCAGCCACACGTATGCCTCCGCTTCCCCCGCGTCTGCCAGCGTGCGCTCAATCTTCTCGAGGACGGTGACAAAGGGGGAGTTCCACGTCATCGGGCGCACGAAGTGTGTGGGGGATCCCACTTCGCTGCGATCCACGTACTGCACGAGCTCGATGAACCTGCACTGAGAGCTTTTGGTGCGCTCCAGCACAAACTCCACAATCACGTCCTCGATTGTCACAGCGGCAAGCGGGCGGCCCTGCTTAACAAAGAAGCTCTCAAAATGGAGCCGGAGCTGTTTCACCGCCTTGGCGCTGATGCCAAGATCCCACATGCTCTGCCCGCAAAAGTCAGGCTCCCCCTGCGCCAGCCGGGTCTGCAATTCTGACGCAACTCCTGATAACATGGCCGCCCCGAAACCTCGTGTCTCCTGCGCTTGAGTCGTGCTGATCTTTGCGATGGCCGCCAGGGCCGTGGCCGTTTACTCTCCTGCAAGAGCGTGGGTCACACACACACACACTGAACGGCATGAGATCGGCGGACAAAAGCCAGCCCACCATCATCCCAGTGGATGTGAGAAGCAAATCAAGAGCAGGGCGGGGCCGTGACAAGATACCACAAACGCATAAATATTCCCAACCCAAATGCAAAGCAGCATGGAAAGATGATACGATGTGACCGATCGTTGCCAAACAACTGTTGGTCTCTGGGTTACGGAGTAAGCGGACCCTGCTGGCATGCCCCCCAGTGGCTCCCACACACACACACACACGTCACGAAATGGGATGTCGGCACAATCGGCGGGCATTGAAGAAGGCTGCGTGCTGCGTTGCCATTGCTGTTTATAAATCGCACACAGTGGGTTCAGGAAGGCACGAATTGGTGTATGACGTATGACAAGAGCTAATGTCAGGCAGATTTCAGTGTTGTTCAAGCTCCGACCTCAGCGACGCCACGCCGTGGCAGGCAGGCCCCTCACTTACAAGAAGTAAGTCGTGGCAGGCAGGCCCCCTCACTTACAAGAAGTAAGTCGTGGCAGGCACGCCCCCTCACTTACAAGAACTAAGTCGTGGCAGGCAGGCCCCTCTCCTAAGAACTAAGTCGTGGCAGGCAGGCCCCTCACTCACAAGAACTAAGTCAGTGGCAGGTGGCAGGCAGGCCCTTCACTTACAAGAACTAAGTCGTGGCAGGCAGGCCCCTCATAAGCACCATGCCGTGGCAGGCAGGCAGACCCCCTAACTACCATTGAGCCGTGGCAGGCAACCCCCTTATTCATGGGGATCACGTCTTTGCAGGCAGGCCCCCCTCACTTGCAACAGCCGACTGCCTCTCGGCTGCAGAAGATCCATCAGCAGGCCAGGACAGTTCTCATCGAGGCGTCTCGGCAGCAACAGCGGGTGCCAGCTCGGAGACTGGCGGGTTTCACCGGGCTCCGTCAGCCAGTGCGCCTGGCAGTGCCCCTGACGCGGCTGCACCTGCGGGAGCGCTGTGCTTGGTCCTCTGCCGCGAGGAGCGGGCGGGGCTGCAAGGCAACCATCACGCGGCAGGCATGGTCGGACGTGGAGTGGTGGCTGTGTCTCCGGGCTCAGAGCCGGTGGAACGGGCGCAAGATTTGGACTGTAGAGGAGCCCCACGAGGGTAAGGCTCCACACCGACACCTCCCTGCTTGCCTGGGACGGGGTGCTGAACCTGAAGCATGCGGCTTTTTGGAGGGTTCTGGCAGGACGAGCTGCGGCACATGCATATCATCCACCGGGAGCTGGAGGCCGTCTAGGAGACAGTGCGGTAGTTTCGGCGGGAGCTGACGGGCTAGGTCGTCTGCCTGTACTGCGACAACCAGGCGGTGGCGGCCATGCTGAGCCACTTTACGTCACGAAACTTGGGTTTGATGCAGCGCATGCGACGCCTCCGGTTGCTCCTGGACTCAAAAGACATTGAGCTCCAAGCGAGGTAAATCGGGAGCGAGGCAAACTAGTGGACCGATTGAGCTCCAAGCGAGGTAAATCGGGAGCGAGGCAAACTAGTGGACCGATTGAGCTCCAAGCGAGGTAAATCGGGAGCGAGGCAAACTAGTGGACCGATTGGCTGTCGGGACAAGAACTTGGACGATTGGCGCCTGAACCAGAGGTGGTTTGCGTGGGCGCACCGGAAGTGGCACAGGCGCACCGTGCACCGCTTCGCGTCCGAGCTTTACACCCAGCTGTCTCCTCGGTACAGTGGTACGACCCGGGGTGCATGGGCGCGGACGCTTTGGCCTACTCTTGGCTAGGAGGGGCCAACTGGGTCCAACCCCCCTGGTCATTACTCGACAAGGTAGCTCACAAGCTGTGGAAGCAATGGTGCGCCGCCACGGCGGTGGCCCCGTACTGGCCGGGGCAGATGTGGTTGCAGCAGCGGGAGGCGCTGTCCAAGGAGATAACCATCCTGCCGCACCGCAGGGACCTCTTCACTCCTAGTCGGCTCGGAGGGTCTGAGCTGCTCGGCCCCTCAAGCAGGGACAGTGTTGTGTTACACATCTCCAGCTCCCGGTAAGCTACTACTATCTTCCGCAGCACTGCACAGACTCAGGCTGACACGCTGCAGACGAGGCTGGCGCCGGGCAGCCGCGTGAAAGGCGTGTGGTCCCTGCAAGTGCAAGGTGCGGCAAAGTGGGACGACAAGGACACGGTGAGGATCTAGCCACCTGCCAGACATGATGACTTGTGGCACCCGTGCATGCTCACGGATTGGGTTTGCATCCGGCGGGCAGGTCTGAAGCTGTGCTGCTCAGGGCGTACACCTACGTGGTCTTCGCACTAACTTTGTCACGTTTGGGCGTCCGGACACGGGGGAGTCTCGATGCTCCGGAGCCGCATCAGCGTGTCCGGCGATGTGATCTCGATGGCTCCTCGCAAGGAGAAGGGAAACCGTGCACGTCCGCCTCCAGGGGAGGCTCACCATTCCTGCGGGCTGCGGCGGCGGCGGTGGCGGGTCCGGTGCAGGTGCTGCAGCATTGGCAGCAGGCCAGGGATGACATGCGGCAACAGGCGCCGTCCACCGTGGACGATGAGAGCCGCAGCAGTTACCGGAAGCTGCCGTAGGAGCGGGGCAGGATGGTCTCGGCCCGGGCTAACGGGTGCAGCTTGCTCTGGGATCTGCTGGGGTGTGCTCTAGAAGGGGGACATGGCTTGTGTCACAACACCCACAATGGTGCTTGTACCTGCGCCAGGGTAGTGGCCAGTACGTTGCTGGAGAGGTGCTGCTTCCTGGGCGGCCGGTCTCAGCTGTCCTCGGCAATCCACTCCTACATGGACTGGGCATCTGTTCCCGACGAGCGCATGAAGAGGTACTTTGAGAACACTACTCCGAAGTGGAGAGTATGAGCGAGCTGGTGCAGTGCAGTGTGCCTGTTATCTCTGAATCGTGGCAGTTAGATCACAAGTGCAAAAGAAACGGTTAAAATGGAGCTTGCGGAATTTTACAGGTTTCTGTACCGGAAGCAAGATTGAGCAGAGTTCCTAGGACTGTTGAATCGAGATGTGACGGGTCGAGGTCTACGACGCTGTGTATTTAATGGATCAGACTGACACAATTCCCCAGCTGTATTGAGGTCACTGAAATCAATAAATTGAGCCTTATTTCTTGCGCCGTCAGATCGAGAGCAGAGTTTCCTGGTCGAGATCTGCCGGTTTCGCACTCAATGACTCATTAGAGGTTCCGTCCGTGGAATCCACGGCTCAATTCTTTTGCGTCTCCGACTCACCCATGTGAATCAGCTTAGAAAAAAGCTTCAAAAAAGAATCTCTCACACGCTCTGAAAAGCATGTAAGAAGAAGAAAGCTGATGTAAATGAGATGTCAGCAGCGTGCCTTTTGGCCATTATAACGGTGACAACACCAACCGCGATTACTGGCCAGACTGCGGAGTACTGCAAAGAGCATGGCATCAAGCAACGTTATGGTTCACCGTATCTGCACAAGAGCCAATCGATCGTCGAGAGGCTTTGCAAGACATTCAGGCTGCCGCGCGAGCTTTGCTCATGATATCGGAATTCGAGTTTGCTTTCTGGCCTTGGGTGGTCACGCATGCTATCTATCTTCGTCAATCGCATCCGTCCATCCGAGGAAGGCCATTGGCATGATATCTACCTATCAGATAGTCCGCGGGAAGGTGCCCGACCTCAGCGACCTTTAGCGACCTTCGCATATTTGGTTGTCTAACCTGCAAGTTCTGGGATCCGGATGCTCTCACAAGCTCATTATTGATCGGTTGAGGGCCCTCGGGTAAGTGGGCCACTCCAAGGCGTCCACGGCCTATCTCCTGTGCAAACCTGAGACAAGGAACACGGTGAAGTCTACGGTGACTGTCCTCTCGGGGAGGTTGGATTATGCTGGGTGGATTCTAACTGACCACTTACGATCGTCCCGCTCGTCCGCCCCTTCAAGACCAACCTTTGGCTTACTATTTTGGATGGCGAGGACGTTGCGAGGCACGTGTCCTGAGCTCCTGACGATGCTATCTTGGTGGGGCAAGATGCGTACACACAAGAGGAAGGGAACGCTATTATTGTTGTGTTAAAGCTCACCCACGGGGATGCCTCGGAAGGGACAAGCCTGCGATGGTATTTGGAGGAGCAGTCGGAGCACTACAAGCGTTACTGTGTTTTTGCTGCTACACACTTGCAGGAACACAACGGCGCCCCGTTGTGCACCATGGTCTTAGTTGACACGACGTGAGGCCCAACAAGTCCGAGCCGGCAGTTGCGTGCGCAACAAGGGCGAGGCTCAGCAGACGCCCTTCCATGTTGTGTTGCTGGAGGACTTGACGGCCCTTGACCTGCCTGCGGGCAAGGTGCAGTTTCTGGCCAAGCACACGACTCGTGCCTTGGGACCTCCCCGGAGTCGCCGGACAGTGAGCCCTGTCCAAACTGTATCATCACTGATGAACTACAGGCACTGGTTCAGTGCTACATGGATGACTATGTGGTTGCCTGCAACTCGGAGGCCTGTTTCAAGAACTTCACGGAGACCTATTTCATATATACTGCTCCCTAGACCTGCAAGGACCTGGATGAGGGGGACGTCATCATGGGCATAGGTGTTCGGTGGTCTGCTGGCATTGCCTATCTTTCGCAGCGGGTTACATTCTGTCCCTACTCTCCACGATCGTGCGGCGTGGGCAACTGCGCTGCTCCCCACTCCCCGGATTCTCTTAAGCGGACGACCGACAGTGAGCTTTGGGCCATCGCTCTTTCAACGTGCTTTATTTGTTGGGCCAACTGTATCAGATAGCAAGAGGCTCTCGGCGTGGACATCCTGGCAGTGATGTCTAACCTGCCCCCTCTCAATGGAACTATACCGTAGCCGGTAGGCCCTCCTTATTGACACCACACCATGGTAGGCAGGACCCCCTCAATGACACCATTCCGTGCCAGGCAGCCCCCCTCATTGGCACCATGCATGACATGGTAGGCAGCTCCCCCTCGTCATCCACACCAAGCATAGCGAGGAAGGGCCCCCTCACTGGCCCCATACCGTGGCAGGTAGCCCCCCCCCCTCATCGACATCACGCTGCATGGCAGGCAGCTCCCCCCCACCGGCACCAGGCAGTGACATGTTACTGGCACCATGACGTGGCGGGAAGGCCTCTCCTCATGGACACCACGCTGATGCAGGCAGCCCCAACTCACTGGCACCACACCGTGGCAGGTAGGCCTAACTCCACCGTGCCGTGGCAGGCAGGCCCCCAGGCCCCCCTCACTGATACCAAGCGAAGGTAGGCAGGAACTTCTTACTGGTACCACGCTGTGACAATCAGGCCTCCACTACTGACACCAAGCAGTGCCAGGCAGGCCCCCCTCATTCACACCATGCCGTAGCAGGCAGCACCCCAGCTCACTAGCACCATGCCACTGTGGCAGGCGGGCACTCCTCATTGACATCATGACGTGGCAGGCAGGGACTTCTTGCTGGGCAACACCATGACGTGGCAAGTAGAACCCCCTCACCGGCACTACGGCGTGACAGGCTGGACCCTCTCAAGGGCACCCATGCCGAGGCAAACAGCAGGCCTCTTACTGTCTCACCAAGCTTCGTGATCGGCAGCGCTCCTCATTGGCACCACTACATGACAGCCTCCTCGGCCCCTTTACGGGCACCATGCCGTGGCAGGCAGGGCCCCTCAAGTAGTATCACGACGTGGCAGGCAGGGCCCCTTCTCTTTGCACTGTCACTTCGGCGTGGTGCCCACCAATAATAGTCAGTCCCCTCCTTCTTGCACCATGGCAGTGAGCCTGCTCTACTCAGTGGTGCGCCGCGCCGCGCTTATATCTGTTCAGTCGTTGCATGGACAGAGCAGATGCTGAGGTCTCGTATTTTGAAAAAGGGTTCTATAATTTGTATGTGCTCTCTATTCAAAGAATACTTTTTTTCCCCTTGGGCATATTACAGGGTGTACAACCACGCACCTCGTGTCTCCTGCGCTTGCGTCGTGTTGATCTTTACGCTGGTCGCGACAGCTTTGGCCGTTTACTTTCCAACGAGACCTGGTCCCACGCCCACGCAACCTGCCTTCTCACATCATATCCTACGAGATATACTCTACAAGGCACACTTTTCGACGCTCTCTCCATGTCAGCTTCCACCCGAAGTACCGAAAAATTTGATACGGCGGCAAGAAGCATCAGGCGAAAAGTTAAATGCACGGTTTGCACAAGTGGTCACTACTCATCACTTCCTTTGAACGTCAGCTCAAAGTGAACAGTTTCTTGGCTGAGGCGCGCAACTAAGAGAGAGAGAGCAGAATGAAGCCTCGCTCGCCCACAGGCTTCTTCAACTCTACTTAGAAAAGAAGTATCTTCCTTGAGAATTTCACTGTGCGACTGCACATAAGGCTCAGAAAGTGAGACGCCTGAAAAAGCGAATTCGGAAGGCCGCGGTCCTCGCCGTGGTTCACACGCTCATCACGCGCTCGTCAGAACAGCCAGCGTTTCCCAATATTCCAAGTGAAACATAACACAAGAAAAAGTTAGGAGAAGCGGGGTATGTCCGCACAGAAACGCTCTATGTTCTAAGAAAAGTTCCGTGAGCACAGACTAAGTCGCTACGCGTGCTTCGCGTACGCCTGGTCACCGGAACGACGCAAAGTCTGGGAATTCAGGCCTGCGACGCCTACGTGTGATTTAAAAACTTTGCGCTGATCTCCGGACAGCCGTTTCGTTCTGAGATGTTAAACCGTCGGACATATTAACCCACAACGGGGATCATGAACAACAAACGCAACCACGGTCCGACACATGCGTGTTTGTACAATCATTATGCTTCGAAGCTTTAAACCGATTGAAGCCGCTCGCATCGATACCCTTGATACAGTACTTGAAAACTTGATTTCCAGTGCCCGAAAACGGTTAGGTGAAACGGGTGAAAACGCGAGGAAGCACTATACTCCAACATAAACGCTCAGCGTCAGAGAAAATTTAATGAGCTCCCTGCCACTGGGACTTGGAAGCTGGCATGGACCCACGAACTCACCGGCGCAATTTGCGGGCAGTGCTAGGATTGATGCGTTTTATGTATTCGTTGTTTCTTGCGGTTGCGCTCAGTGGGTTTGAAAGATATGGTTTGATACCCCTGCTCTACATAAACACGAACCTGCGCTTGACAAATTTCGTAACTCGTAAGAGATGTTCAAGGGCTAGTTACAGTTTTCCAAATCCGGCCGGTGCACTAATAATAATAATAATAATAATAATAATAAAACATTTACGCTAGCAGATGGGACAAAGTCCTGGGAGTGCGGTAACCCTGCCAGGCAGGCTAGTGAAAACACTAGGGGCTACTCCCACTGCTACAGCGCGCCCAAAGGGCTCATCTCGACATATCGGCGAGGTCACATCTAGAGAAAAACACAGGGCTAAGTGCAAAAACTCTAGAAGAAGGAGATGCAGCCATGGTCGGGAAGGTGGTGGGGTGGCTGAAACTCGGCGGTGGGGAGGGAGGTCGGAAACTAAGGGGGTATTTGAGGACGTAGAGAAAGGTGGTTAGGGGGCGGGGGACAAGGGAGGTGGGGGGGGGGGGAGGGGAGGGACGGCCCCTCCCCTTTGTGTCCCGTTGGGGGCTTGGGAGTTAGCACTCCCAAACCCCCGAATTATTTTAGTTGCGTTTTGATGATTTATTGTAGAAGGTTTTGAAGGGAAAATCATTTGACTGTATAACTGCTTCCATTTCGGTCATGGCTTCATTGCTCGGGATATCAATTTTGTGCGGGTCGGTGTTCAAGGTATCAGAGGTGTTAAACAGAAACATATCACGCCTGATTTTGGTGTGCTGTTGTTACGGATCGAAAGATGACAGACGCCCGCAGTCGCGATGTTGGTACGTCGTCGTCGATGTCACACGCATAGTCGATCATCGATCTGTAACAATCCGATCTGTACGAGTACCACTGAAATGCGCGAAAGGATCATCATCCTCCGCGTAGCTCAGTTGGTTAGAGCGTCGCACTAGAGAAGCGAACGTCACGGGTTCAAATCCCATCGTGGAGCACTTTCGCCCCATGACGATATATATGATTTGACCCGGCTCGTACAGTGAAATCCCCGTACCGATTTCCAACCCTAACATTGGTATCGAAGCGACGGTTCGGAAACCGCCTCAGATGTAACGGCATAAGGCACACGATGTGACCCACGCTAAGATCGCGTATGCTCGGGCACGGTGATGTGACCTGCGCTACGATCGCGTATGCATGGGCACGATGTGACCCGCGCTGATGACGTGGACACATTCCACACAACCCCCGGTACGAGCGGACAAGGTTGGCTGCCACGTCATCACATCTGAGGTCGGACCTCTGAAAAGTAACTCGACACGAATGTCGTGAGGTCACGACACTTTAAAGAGGGGAGATATGTTACGGATCGAAAGATGACAGACGCCCGCAGTCGCGATGTTGGTACGTCGTCGTCGATGTCACACGCATAGTCGATCATCGATCTGTAACATATCCGATCTGTACGAGTACCACTGAAATGCGCGAAAGGATCATCATCCTCCGCGTAGCTCAGTTGGTTAGAGCGTCGCACTAGAGAAGCGAACGTCACGGGTTCAAATCCCATCGTGGAGCACTTTCGCCCCATGACGATATATATGATTTGACCCGGCTCGTACAGTGAAATCCCCGTACCGATTTCCAACCCTAACAGATGTCTACAGGCTCTAGAGAGTTTCTTTATGAGTGGTTTAATCTTTCTACGGGGGACACCTATTGTGCTAAGGACGGTACCATATAAAGGGGGGAGGTATCCCATAAGCGTAAGAACTTTGGGCCATTTCACTGTGTTCCTAAAGGGCTTAGAGTTTGCATTGGTGATAATTGTGTCGTGGTGGCCACCATAATAAGACTCAACATCATTTTGGTGGGGAAAATCTGAAGTGGGACATGGACAGAGAGAGGAGGGAAGCACCTTTTCTCTTTCATTAATAACTTCTTCCCAGATATCGAGGCTAACTCCTGTGTGTTCTAATCTCTTTTTCGTGACTTTGGACTTTGGGAGAACATTTAAAAACCATCTAGCTATCTTTTTCTGAGTGGGTCTCCAATCAAAAGCTGGGTTGGTCTCACTGGGTGCACTATCTATGGCTATAATGACGACATCCGAATAGTCGCCCTTATAGCATCCGCCACCTGGGAGAACATAGGGATCATCACCCGTCCAATAGCCATGTGGAATGAATGGAATGGTGTTATGCGGGAATCTGAAAACAAGTTTAAAACCTTTATCAAACCATCTTTTTTTATTTTTAGGGGACAACGGTAGGATCCACGTTCCTGAGAATCCAGGGACGGTGTTAGCCGCTTTGTGGCCCATTTCCAAAGTAGTCATGCTGCCGATGATTTCCCTTTATCTTTGCCATCAAAAGGGGGATTACCATAGACAATTCTACCAATGCCTGTAATTGGGTCAACATAGGCATCCCAGGCGAGACCATCAAAGCCTATTCTTCCTTGATGGCAGAAGGGCCTGAGGGCGGTCACTGAAAGTTTCATTCTTTCGGTGGGTATGCATCTCCTCGAGTGAATTCTGGGTTGAGCATTTAGTGGGTTCGAGAAAAGTTCACATCCATTTTTGTCCAGGTTTCTATCATCGACCAAGATATCTAAGAGGCACCTTCTTATTGCGTAGCAGTTTTTAGGGTCGCCTGATTCAAACTTACATGCATTGAGCGCTGCATGAATGTCAAAATTTCTTCAGCAATGATTTTCCTCAGCTCAGCATCCTGTGTATCTCTAAGGGCACTCAAACTATGATTGTGTCCTGGGCATTCAAGTTGAATGTGTTCAAATGTGCATTCGGTATTCACTTGGCAGTAAGGGCAGGTGTCTGTTTCGGATTTCCCCAATTTAAATGAACGTGCTGGAGAGGCTTGAAGGCCTAGGAGTTCTCTGCTTCTAGAGGCAGTGAAAGTTTTAGGCGTAATTTTAGAGATGTCTTTAATGGGGGTGATATTATTCTCATTTTACATCCTCAGGTACTTTCCTTGAGACTGAAGGGTTTTCCAGTTGTGATAATGTGATAGACGTTGTATTCTTCTAATATGACTGCGAATATCACCCAATATGGGGACCTCGAAAAAGAACAGTGAGAAGGGTAGCTCTTCTGCTGGGTCGTAGCGAGATATATCATAACAACCCCCTCTGAACGAGGCTCTTTTGGCTGTCCGGTCCACTCTGTCGTGAACTTTATCATTATTGTGTCCTCTTATCCATTTGAGAATAATGTTATTGTGATCCCCTTCACGGTAGAAGCCAAGTTCTTCTAGGAGTAGGCGGACAGCCTGTACATCTCTGCGGTTGGCTTCACGAAGTTTGTCACGGGCACTCATGAATCTGCCATCCTTTGTTACCGCTGAAATTGCGGCCACGGAGTCAATGGCATGCACCATTGGAGTCATGGACTTGAGAAGCCTCTCCTTTTGTTCTGTGAGCAGGAACCGCAGTCCCGCAATCTCAGCAGATGTGCTACTAGGGTTTTGGATATCTTCTTTAACAAAAATCCCCGAAGCGGTAAAGGTTCTCGAAGGAGGTATATTCATCTTACGAATTAATGGCATCCCGTTGTCGTAGTGTTTTATGGCATATGCTGCACCACTACATGCAGATTTCTTGCCTGCAAACAGTGAGCCGTCGCTTGCCATATCATAATCCTCCATTTGGTTTCCCTTTTCATCATGTGGAATGGCTTCTTCCTCCGAATCACTAGGACAACTGTATTCACTATTTTCTTCCGCAGTCTTGTTTTTCATTCTGGCAATGACAGTTTCGTGCTGCCTGTCAGAGACGTAATCATAATGTAGTCTAATATCATTGACTTTGGCACGAACCGTAGTAGGTGGATCCATATTGTCATTATATTCGATAATGGCTCCGGCTGGGATTAAGATGCAGCCATCATCTGTTATACTATAATCGAAGTCATATTGGAGGCAGTTAGGGCCTTCGATTCTATTAAAAATATTTGGGTTTCTGATGTTGTTACTGTATTCTGTATCCCTACAAAATAAGGATTATTCCAAGGGCTTGGACCGTCGGCTTGGAACCCCATAGGACCCGGTAGGACAGGTATGTGTTTGAGAGGCGTTGGCGTTAACACTGGGAATTCCAAGGGCTTGGACAGCAAATGTCCAGGTCCAAGCCCCGTCCAAGCCGCGGTCCAAGGGCTTGGACCTGGACATTTGCTATCCAAGCCCTTGGAACCCCCTTGGAATTTACATAAAATTCCAATCGGTTTCCAAGCCGTTGGACCGTCGGTTTGGAATACCGTAGGACCCATTTGGACCGTCGGCTTGGAACCCCGTTGGACCCGCTTGGACCATCGGCTTGGATTCCCATAGGATTTTTTTAGATTGGCGATTCCAAGGGGGTTCCAAATGCTTGGACGGGGCTCGGACCTTATTAAACGGGCATTCCAATGGGGTTCCAAAGGCTTGGACGGGGCTTAGACTCTGCCAAACGGTGATTCCGAGGAGGGTCCAAGGGCTTGGACGCTGCAAAAAAACAGGTTCCAAAGGGGTTCCAAAGACTTGGACGGGTCTTGGACTCCGTCAAAAGAAGTTTCCGAGGGGGTTCCAAGGGCTTGGATAGGGCTTGGACTCAGTTAAACAGAGATTCCAACGTGATTCCAAGGGCTTGGAAGCTGTTAAATTAAGGTTCCAAGCGAGTTCCGAGGGCTTGGACGGGGCTTAGAATCTGTTAAACGAGAATTGCATGGCCAGGTTCCATTGTTCCAAAGCTTTGGAACAATGTTTCCAAAAGCTTGGACGGACATGTTCCAAAGGCTTGGAACCATGGTTCCAAATACATTTATTTTGCTTCATACATTTCATTAATTTCAAACGCTTGGAACCGCATTTCCAACGATTTGGAACAACGTTTCCAAAAGGCTTAAACATATATGGCTCCAAAGGCTTAAACGGACATGGTTCCAAAGACTTGGAACCATGGCTCCAAATACATTTACAGTGAGAATATGCAGGTATGCAGGGTTAAGGGGTACTGCGCAGTTCCAAAATACACTTGCAATTGTTGCTACATTGTTTTCATGTTTCTTTGCACACATAAATTATGATGTCGTGTGCATGCTGTGCACAGAAAGTTTAAAGGTTGCGATGCTAAGCTGCAAATACGTCATCATCATTGGATAAATAACATTACTTGACAGAGTTACAAGTGCGTGGGATCTAGGTTCAGGCTAATAATGCTATCACAAGTCAGGGATTCTACCGAAAGCTGCAAGCTTTCGAAACTACTCTTAAAACTACTCTAATTAGTTTGAAACTTTTAAATTGAAATCTGTTCCGCTAATTGCAAGCACTGACGCACTTGAAACACGACCTGCGAACATGCCGTAAAACAGAACAAAATCAGCGTTCATCAGACGCCGAACCGCAAGTAAAATAATAAACTTCAGTCAACGAAACGCAAATCAGATCCAACGTTTAAACAGTCTTACCTGCGATAGAGCAATTCTCGACCCGGGCGGTACCAATCCCTGAAAAAGTAAAACACAAAGCTCAGTTCTACACGCATATGTGGAAAACATACCGGCGTGTTATGGCCGATTCTCGAGCATCGGTACTATTTTGGGCTGACGCTATTTTTAAAAGTGCAGGTTTGTGGGATTAATGATACGGTGTTGCTACTACGATGATGCTGAACTGTTTTCAAACAAAATGCTGAAAACAACTCTGCGCGCGCAACATGCAAGGCTGCTAGATAACGGCAGGTACGTTCAAGAACTGTCGTTGCGGCATTCTCAGTGTCACAGCGAATTGAGCCCGTACCGTTTGAATAACTCCGCCGCAGAGATCTTTCAGACTTCCTGGAATCGCGTTTACGTCCCGGACCCGAGCGTCACCGGAGAATTTCCTGCAGATCTCCACAAAGTAATCTTGCGAAAAATGAGAAGAAAGAAGACACGGCTAAGCTCATATAGATAATTACAGTACAAACCTGGACATACAATACTGCAAGTCTTCGACGGCGTTGAGGTGAAATATGAAGTTCCGTATTGTAAAGTGTCGGGTCTTCACTGTGTCCACAGTCCACAGTCACAGAGTACCGTTCGTCTAGCCATTTGAAAATCCATCGTCTTCAAAGGTCGCGATACTCGCGATTACTCGCGATTACTCGCGATTACTAACGATTACTCGCGATTACTCGCGATTACTCGCGATTACTCGCGATTACTCGCGATTACTCGCGACTACGTACGGCGAAAGACTGAGCAGTCGATCCAACCATTCGTGCACGACGAATCCAATTTAATCTTCGATCTGAGCAGTCCATCGCTATACTGTATATTTCTGTTTTCTGGACTGTTGCTTTTTATTTTTGGAGCAAGTCCTTCTACAGAATTCGTCGCAGCTCTATTTTTAGAAATTTCCCGTAAGATGTGCATAATTGACGGTAGAAAACAATTTTTCTGCATTTTTCACGTCGCTGCATATCAAAAACATCGGGGCCAAACATATGTCCACTTTTCAAAAAAACAGAAAATTTTCCGAAATTTTGTTTTTTGGGCTTTTTACACAAAAAACAGCCAAGTGTTAAGCTTTGAAATAAGAGGCTTCACTTTGGAATTCCAGGGGCATGGAATTTCTCAAGTGGGAGCAAATGTCCCATTCCAATGGACTTCCAAGGGCTTGGATAAACCCCCAGAAGTGGACCTAGTCGATTTTTACCAAAAAAGTTCCATGCCATTGGTTTGAGTGGGCCAACCCGTTGGAATATTGGTCCTTAGGTGATTTTTGCAATCCTCAAAACGTTCTAAAAAACTTTGTGCGATTCCAATGCTTCACTTTGGAATTCCAGAGGCATGGAATTTTTCAAGTGGGAGCAAATGTCCAGTTCCAATGGACTTCCAAGCCTCTGGATTAATCCCCAGAAGTGGACCTAGTCGATTTTTAAGATGGCTTTTCCAAACCGATGGACACCGTAATCCCTGGCCTGTCCGGGCGCCCGGATTGTGCCTAAAAACGTAGAAACCCTGATGTAAAGGTGACAAACCGGACTTTTGCCGAATGTTGAAGGTATTTAATTCCGACCGCCCGGAACTACGTTCCCACGCGCCGGACCATGGGTCCGGGCGCCCGGAATGCATCTGAAAACCTTACAAGTCCGGTCAGACAACTCACACTTCTTACATGGATTCGCAGGAATAATGGCTAGGCAAAGGCGTGGACTAGCTCGAAACGAGAACGCGGAAGGCACTCCATGCCCATGCGATCAATGCAGACTCCGATTTTGCTACTCCAAAAAACAGATTAAGCGGCATTTGATCCTACATCCGCCCGTCGCACGCCTCTCCAATGACCGAGATCATGAAGAAAACGACTCTCTTGACGGTGCCGAAAGTGTGAATGATGACGGTGAGACGGATCCACCATCAGAGACGGACGAAGAGGAAGAACACGAGGATGACACATATCTTCATGACCATGCCGAACGGATGCTCCGGAAGATCCGTGAAAACTTCTTCAGCCCGATTGAGTATGCATCGTCCGACTCGGTGAGTTCGAAATCCCGTCCAAGCCGTTGGAACCATTGTTTAACAATATCCAAGCCCCGTCCAAGCCTTTGGAACAACCTTGGATTCCCCCACGAAGAAGAGTCCAAGCATCGTCCAAGCCTTTGGAACACCTTTAGAGCCATCACTTAATGTATCGGTCACGTTAAATTGACCTGGAAAGTGATTTTCGAATTTTGGATTTGGTTTTTTTGCTCTACGTTAGATTTCGAAATTTCGATTTGGCTGATTTTGCTCTACGTTAGATTTTCAGATTTCAGTCTTCGGGATGCTGGATTTTCGAATTTTGGATTTGTTTTTTGCTCTACGTTAGATTTTCGAAATTTCGATTTGGCTGATTTTGCTCTACGTTAGATTTCAGATTTCAGTCTTCGGGATCCTGGATTTCGAATTTGGATTTGTTTTTTTGCTCTACGTTAGATTTCGTGGGTCAGCTTCGGAACACTGGGTTTCGGACTTTGGGATGCATATCTTAAATTGGAGTGCTTCGCAAATACAGGCAATTAATGCCAATTATCTTGCCTGCACGGACCACCTGGTGCCCGTCCGTCATAGAAGCCTCATGGGGATGCTGGACGGTTAGAGTACTGACCACGACGGGTGGGTTACTCTACACGAGTAGCACACCGGAAGTGGCCAGGCTCGAAAATCGTCCATCCCTTTCCACAAGATTGGGGCCCGGTAGAGACCGGGGTGCGATTTTCGAGGAGCATTTCTCCTGAAAGGAAGAGTGCTCTGGTGTGGTTGTTGTCTCGAACAGGGACACGAGCCAGACTCAGCCCCACGAAAGGGATTGCTTTTCTTCGATGGTGCATGCCGCTTTAACGCGTCGCCGGATTTGAGGCAAGCCTCGTTCGGAGTAGCACTCTGCTCAGAACAAGGTCAACAGTGGACCCGGGACTACGGGCGCCTTGGATCCAATTTAACAGCTTCCAAGTCACTTCACTTAGTGTATCGGTCTCGTTGAGCACCACGTGCTGCCAAGTCAGAACCTACCAGTTGTAAATATACTGTAATATATAACACGCATTGTACAGATAATACTAACTTACCTGGAGTTCCAAAGGGGTTCCGAAGGCTTGGATGCGCCTTGGAATCCGTCAAACGCAAGTTCCGAAGCGGTTCCAAACCATTGGACTAAGCCTGGACACCATAAGATATCACTTCCATAATCGTTCCAAAGGCTTGGACGGTCTTGAACTGCACGTAGCAAGAATGATCGGTCCAGAGAATTATCAGTCTATATATCAAGCACTTGCTCATAGCGTTCCGCTCTCAGATCGGGAAGTTCCAAGGGCTTGGAATTTCGGAACACGCTCCCGTGTTGCCCAGAGACTGGGCCTATGGGGTTCCAAGGGCTTGGAATCTTTTGAAACCCGCGCTCGTGCTGCGCAGAGACCGGTCCTATGGGGTTCCAAGCCGTGGAGCCTCCGGGCTCGAGCTTCATTCCTCGTACTAACAAGGTCCAAGGGCTTGGAATCTTTTGAAACCCACGCCCGTGCTGCGCAGAGACCGATCCTATGGGGTTCCAAGCCGTTGAGCCTCCGGGTTTGAGCTTCATTCCTCGTACTAACAAGGTCCAAGGGCTTGGAATCTTTTGAAACCCTCGCACGTGCTGCGCTGAGACCGGTCCAATGGGGTTCCAAGCCGTTGAGCCTCCGGGTTCGAGCTTCATTACTCGTACTAGCAAGTTCCAAAGGCTTGGAATCTTTTGAAACCACGCCCGTGCTGCGCGGAGACCGGTCCAATGGGGTTCCAAGCCGTTGAACCTCCGATTTCAGACTGCCGACCTCAGACTGGAAAGTTCCAAAGGCTTGGAATTGTCCAAAATGAATTCCAAACCGTTGGAACCGCCTTGGACCGACGACTTCGGTCATACGTAATCCGAAGACATAGGTCCAACGGCTTGGAATCGACCAGGACCCATTGGACTAACAAATTTCGGTCCAGCCCCTTGGAACCCCGTAGGAACATCGGCTTGGAACCCCATAGGACTCCTAGGGAAAAACCCAAAGCTTCACCTTGCAATTCCTGGCGGTTTCCAAAGGCTTGGAATTTTACCAAATATTTTCAGGACGGTTCCGGGCGCCCGGAATGGTGCCGTCCAAGCCTTTGGAATAATCCCTATTTTGTAGGGTATATTGAATTGACCTAGCCTCCACATCAATGTTGGTGTATATGAGGGAGATGGAATCTTTGTCCCCATTGCCTTTCCAGTGGAATTCTCCCGTGTCCGGGGGTACAATGGTGTCTCTGTATTGTTTCTTGACATACCTCGCCTGTGGGTCCGAGTGTGCGGGATTTTGAAGCATCTCTTTTTCAATTACAGTAAGCCACTCAGGAGGTCTATTGCCGTTCAATCTAAAAAAGGCTTTGCTTTCTTGCCAAGTTTTAAGCATGCCACCGCAAGGAGTCAGAAAAGAGCCACTGTGTTTTAGGTTATATTTTTGTATTGCAGAGGTTACATTCCTTGACATGTAGAGTTGTCTAGGAAGAGTGGTGACCAATGTGCTTTCACCTGCTTCATTTTCGGGATAATTTTTGGAGTCAATAGCGTATCCAAGTTTTGCCATAATGTGGCTTGTACGCCTGAACCAGTTAAAGCGCTTGTCCTTTGTGTGACTGTAGGTTGCATACAGTAAACACTCGATTTTAAGAAAACAGGAATTTTAGGTCAGCCTAGCAACTTTCTTATTTATATAGAGATCTTAAATATGGAGTGTTATGTGTTAAATATTGTGAAGAAATCAAAAAAGCTGGCTACTTTCTTATTGGTGGGTTTTCTTATTACTGAGTGATTACTGTAGTGAGAAAGGGGGAAGCCTGAGATGGCATTTTTACTCATTTCATTGTTCATGTTACGAATCATTATTTTAAGCCAGAGATTACTGTTTCTACGGAATAGTGAGATGAGGTGGGGGTCAGTGAAACGGTCGGTGTGGTTGTGTTGCCAGTACTCGTGTTCATCTACAGAACAGAGGGTGTTCATGGTTTCAGTGATGCACGAAGCGGTTGCGATATCAAGAACGCTGTCGATGCCGTACCCCGCCTGGGAGACAGCTGTCCAAATTATTTGATGATTGGTGTCAACGGGGCAGCCCAGGTATTTGATTATAAACGAAGCTATCATTTTGTCTAATTCAATAGCGACATTATTTGAAGAGTTAGCAATTGCTGACGTAACTTTAAGGGGGTACGCTAATCTTGGGACTACAACTGCATTTATGACATATCTTAGCTGGTGCAAAGTCATGTGGCCTAACAGGATCGTCGTGTAGCTCGCTTTCACCGCGAAGGCCATCCCCGATTGAAGAAACATAGCGGAATGAGGAGATATCGGGCGCAGCGTATCGCGTTTCTAAGGGTGCGCTGCGCGATGAATCAGCGCTTTTTAATTTTTGAGGTGACCTCGTAGCGAGCGCGTACAAAATATAATTTACACGTCCGTCATCTTCCGTCGCTTGGCCGCCTGGTCGCCGCTCGAACGGGCGCGACGCAGCAGCACGAGCAAACGTCCGCGCCAGCCGTCGGCCTGCGCGTGGCGAAGTAGCCCTTCACAGAAAGCACGTATTCGCGCAACCCCAAAGTAACCGAGAACTCTTTTGTGCACCGGTTGTACAGTCCTACGTTATAAATATACATTTGTGCAAATTATCGTTGCGTATAAAAAATTACGAAATGTCGGTCGTTGATACCAGCGACCTGTCAGCCCCACTTAGCGCGCGTGTTCTAGACAGTATACCCAAGACCGTCATAAAGCCCGGTGTGGATAGCAATAAAATCCCTGTTACGCGTCGGGGAAAACAGAACCTTACCGGTAAAAGGCCAACTACCAATAAAACATTCGGAACGAAACCGCCTAATAAACCGCCCGGTAAGACCCATATCAACGATTTCAATGATCCTGGCGGTGGTGTTGATATCATGTATACACCATACAAAAATGAAGATGAAAAAAAAATAAACTTGTGCAAAAATAAAGAATTTATCGATATGCTGCAATTGCTTCAAGCGAAAATCGCAAATGAAGGATTCATGCCTTATTTGCTTAGAGGCACGTGCAATCTTATAGATGATCTGGACAGCCTTGCCAAAAATGGTTGGAAAGCGGAAAAAGTAAAGAAAGTTATCTTTAATAAAACAAGAGAATATACTCTAACCCTGAAGAACGCGACCATGGTGAGTGAAAATGAGGGATGGAACGAGTACGTAGCGCTGTCGCTCGCTTACTGTGTTGTGTGCACCCATAAAACGGTAGATTTTCTTGAGAATACAGTGGAGATTGCTGAAAGATTGAGCACGCGAGCAACGTTCTTGCAGCACATACAACTTCAATTGCTGTACGCCCTTATCAGGATAACGCAATGCGCAAAATTTTACGCTGGCGACTTGACAGATCTAAAGCAATTTTACCGAGAAACCGTTCAAAATTTTGCGCGGAAATCCGTAGGAAAATTGCCCGTATTTTTAATTCAACAGGGTATCCAGTACGCACAAAAATTTAAGGCAAACATGGATTCACAAGAGCAACAAATAACGACGGATGTTTACAAGCTATTCACGTAATGCATCGTTTTAAGCAGTGCCATTGAATGTCCTGAGGTCCGTTAAACCTGACAAGTTCTCCCTCGGCTACATGATTACATATCCAGGCGCACGCGTTCAGTATTGAAGGAAACTTGTCTTCGATAGGTATATGGGAAATATACGGGTACAAATCGTTCAAAAATTTCTCTACAATATATTTGTATTTATATGGTAAACGCAGTGCGCGCGACGCTGTGATGTAATTTTACACGTCCGTTGTTTTTCTCCGCTTGACCGCCTGATCGCCGCTCGAACGGGCGCGGCGCAGCAGCACAAGCAAACGTCCCACGCTGGCGAAGCAGCCCTACACCCTGCGCTTCTGCGCCAGCCGTTGGCGGCGATCCGCGAGCACCGCCGCCACCTCCCGCCGCAGCTCCGGCACCCGTATCACGGCGTAGTCTTCCCGCTCCGGCGTCAATTGCACAAGATGCATCCGCCGCACGTCCACGTCGTGATACGCGCGCAGCAAATGGGCGTAGACACTCTGCTGCATGGCGTAGTGCACGAAGGGCGTGTCCGGCAGGTGCGACAGCGGCTCGCGACAGCGACGGCCCCAGCACACGCGACAGGAGCGCGCCTCGCAGGCGCTGCGCGGCGTGCCGTCGTGCCGGTGGCCGCAGTCCACAAGGTGCTTGTGCGACCGCTTCCAGTCGTACATGGAAAACGCTCCGCGCTCGTCCCTGGCCAGCATGTCCACGCTGCCGGCCACGCGCTCGTCGCCTGCGGAGTACACGCGCAGCTCCGTCCGCCACACGCAAGGCCTGATGTGCGCGTCGAAGCGGCGAAACTGCGCCATCTCCGCGGACGCGGCGTTCCGCATGTCCTCGGCGTATACCTCCCGCACGGGATCCCGGTTGGTCAGACGAACGAGCACCGCTTCCTGCGCGACGTCCACAGCAAGCTGCACGGCGATGAGCGGGTGCGTGTTGTAGTAGCGCTCGATGAGGTCGTGCATGACGGTTCCCGCGCTGGACGCGCGGACGCGGTTGTGCTCCCACTCCTGCAGGATCTCCTCCTCCGCCATGCCGTAGTACTTGTGCGTGCGGTCCGTGCGGTCCGTGCGCCACCGGTGACCATAGCGCGCCACGATGGCCGGGCCGTCGAAGGGCTGCCAGTAGCGGCTGAGCATGGTGGTGACGGAGGTGTAGTTGCGCATGGACCCGCGGACCGTGTACCGATGCGCCGCCTCGTCGAACGCCACCTCGGCATCCGATCGTGAGGGGTTCAGCGTGCTGAGGTGCGTGTACATGTTAGTAATTCCGTAATTTTTTTTACATTCGTATGCGCACGTTAGACACACAGCGCGTAATTTTCTACGGGCATCTTCTAAAGGGGTTCGGCATGCTTTACTGTAAATAGATCAACAGCTTGTGTATATCACGTCCAAATTTGACACAAATCTCACTTTTGAAATGTAAACAACGCGACTGAAAAGTGCACAGTCATACACAATACGGCACAGTATAAATATAAAAACACGGTTTTATTGTACAGTAAAACCAGCGGGCATCTTGAGGCCAGTGGACTTGAGGAAGGACAGGAGATCGCTGCCGTACTGAAATGCGTAAGCTAGCTGGTCGACGTACTCATCTTCGCGGCCCTCTTCCACGGGCGTGGTCCCCAACACGTCGGGGTCGTTGAAGTAGTCGAAAGCCGTTGGGGTGTTGACCGTAGATGTCGGCTTAGAACGTAATGATGATGTCCCCACAATTCTACGGCGTCCACGGGATGAAACGGGGGTGCTCTGCGATCCCGAGGGCGAATGTGACGGGGTGGCGGCTCCCCGCGTGCGGGCAGCACGCAGAGCCGAACCAAGCCCTTCACGTCGGGTAGAGGCCATTGCGGGGATAAAATAACGTTTGTCCAGCGGTGAATTGGAGCACACTGGGTGTGCGGCAAAAAAAACGGTGGAAGATGTCGGATGGCTACTGCCCCGCAGTCCTTGTGGTAGGACCAAATCGACGATTTGGTCCTACCACGAGGACCATTGTTCTGATAATTTAATTGGCCATCTCCCGTGATTTGTGGTGTCTAACCAATGAAAGGTGGTATATATAGGTCCTATATTAATTTATTTGAACGCTGGTTTGGCCTACAGTAAACACTCATATTTAATGAAACAGAGATCGGCTCCTGACCAAATCACTAAAATCGTGACCCCCCGCCAGCGCCAGCGTGCTAATGAATTGTTCATTAGAAGGAACGCGATTCATGAGCCAGCCAGCACCATTCGTTATTTTCCTCACGTCAGCCTTACAAACTGAAATTTTCGAGAAAACTGTGTGCTGATTTTTCGAAGTAATAAAATGGACCCAGCGAGTAGGCAACAGCTTAGAGAGCTGCACACAGACATGGAGACAGACAGACAGATATTATGGTGTACACACCATAACACCAATAATTGCCTACAGTAATGCCATGTGCAATAATTAGCCTAAAGCCATGTGCACCGCGTCAAGTTATGCCAGCGTCAATTCCTTATGTTAAGATTGCCGAAAGCATGCCAGCCAGCGAGCGCCTTCCTTATTTTGGACCTCTTCCTTATTTTTTTGGGTCCAGCCAGCCAAATCACTAAAATCGTGACCCCCCCCCCAAAAAACGCTGGCTGATTCCTTAACGGTGAATTCCTTAATACTGAGTGTCTACTGTATATCCATCCCATATATCCATGACGAATGCATTTCAAACCTCTACACTCAAATTTTTCAAAACGGATTTTTTGGAACATTCAAAATGTGGCAAATTAGTGACTCATCTTCAATAATTTTTTTACCAATCATATATCTACACTACACCTGCGCGGATACCATCAAATTGAACCTATACATATGTCCCAATCATATTTGGGCGGTAGGCCCGGTAGGAATGCATATATTATTGGCTCGTTGGCTCGTTGGCTTCCCCTCTGATATATTGGCTCGTTGGTTTCCCCCCTAAAACAGTGGTCACGCGAGCTGACCAGCCAGCCATCATAATTGCTTGCTAGAGGGCATATATCGCAAGGTTGGTGTGTGCGGCACATTAAATCTTCAAGTATATATGTATTGCAAATTTCTGAAAGTCTAACATCATCCAAATATCTTATTTTTCGACTGGCGTGTACATTTTAGAATGGATGAATGCCAATTTCTAAAGTCCGAAATTCACTAAATTCGGGATTTGCATTGTGTTGAACATGCGCCATGCTGAAATAGAGCGGAAATGATGACGAGGGTGCGAAGTAACCGATTCAGTTATCTTATTTGGTCATAAACTCAAGATGTATAACCATGAGCATCACCGTGAGCCCCGCATGTGACTCCTAATACTCAAAATACGGTGGTCCTTGTGGTAGGACCACCATTTTCTTCAAGCTTTTGGTGAAATTACACCCCTAAAGCGTGTCGTTCAACCACACACCTAAAGTCTCATGGGGGCCGCCGCTATAAGAAATAAAATTCATTTAACTCATAAATATCATGTGCAAATGTTACCTGTGCCTCAAATAGTCGATTTAGTGATCGAAACCGCAATTGCCCATTGGTCCTTGTGGTAGGACCATGAATTTGGGTAGTAGCCACGGATAGATGTCGGGAGGCGGCTTAATGTGGTGTCGGCCGGCGCTGTTGTAAGGCGGTACGGCGCTGATGTCGGGATGTCGGAAGATGTCGAATAGATGTCGGGTAGAGTCGCAGGGCGCGAAGCGAACCAGAGAACAAAAACCAAGCCAACACTGAAGGTGCGTGGGCTATAACCTTATAGAACAGGATATATATATACGTTGTATATATGGCTACTGCCCGGTGGTATGGTACTGTCACAAGTACCAAAATGTATGCTTTATTATGGGCACTAGATGGGGTGTATGAGTCCCATGAAGGTTTTGAAAAATCATTTAGGACCCTTTTGAATTGTTATTGATGCTGAAATGTACTCTCGTGAACTTTAGGTATGTGTATGTGCGGTGTGCTTTTGGGGGGTGTAACGCCATAAAATTAATTAAATTTTCTGGTACTGTCACAAGTACCAAGCGCGCGGTGACTTAAAAGGGCACGCTATGTGGCCACGAGGTGGCATGCATGATGTCAAATTTCATTATTGGGATGTATCCTAAGTGGTCGTCATGCGTTGTGCCATTTGAACGTCTTTAACGCCAGTATTGGGATTCGATAACACCCAAGGGTGTGATAAAATGGCCTCTCAGCATTTTTTGTAGTAATATCGGGAGCGGTTTCGTACTTAAGTTCCATGTGTAGAGTCCAAGTACGGCAACTTCTCATGCATGTAAAGGTCTTGAAAAATCGATATATGGGTTTACTTTTGATGTCATAAACGCTGGTGAGGCGATCCGACGTTATAATATACTTATTTCGTAGCTTTAGTGCCACGACTAGGCTCCAAAATCGACGATAGCCCTCATACTTAAGGAATCTTGAGTTGGACCATTTGGTGGAGATGGGATGTTTAGCATGTCGCAGTTTCAGCGACGGGCAGTATGCCAACTGCCCCATGCTCACATCCATCATTGGCCATGTTATACAGCTTCAATTTGAGCCATCGCTGGGTTGAATAGAATCCCAAGTCTGTTCAAAAAGAAATCCGAAAGTAGCGCCATGATTTCGAAGACAAGTGAGACACCATTGTGTAACACAAAACTCCACCTTGTTGGCAATATGCATCCACTGGGAGGGCTACACGTAACCTATGGACCAATGGGGCATAATACAACTCAGTTTGGGTCGTTAAGGTAATGGTATATCATGGATATCACCATCAGGATGGAGGAGGACATCAAAAAGAATTCTAGCGTTTTGGTACTTGTGATAGTACCAGATTCGATTCTGGTACTATGACTAGTACCACTGGGCAGTAGCCATATATATATTGACTGTCACTGTGAAACGGAAAAGGGCAGGCGTGTCAGGCTGGTGAAGTCTAAAGTTGATAATAACAAATGTTGAGCAGACTTTAGGGTTCGGGAGTCTGTGACACAGTGACACGGACAACACTGCAAGTGACAGCCAGGCGAGGGGTGACAGAAAGGTGCACCACTGCTCCCCCCCTATGGGGGGAAAGTTGGCATCTCCGTCAACACTCAAAGATAGGGTTCCCAAGCGAAGGAATAACTTCTCGAAAAATGAACCAAATCGAGCGATGTTAAAGTCAATGTCGTGTAGATTTTCGCCAGGAAAACTCCGGTCACGTCAAAAACCCCATACAGTAGGCCAATTTTGCTGCAGCAGAGGTGCAGCTGCCCAGATATTGAGAGCACGTTTGGGTTCGAGGTGAAAACGTAAAATTTCGTGCAATTGACAATTCCCAGTCGTGATGAAAATACCTAATTGAGGTAGAATTCGACGACGAAAACGGTGGTAGCGTCAAAAACGTCGCACGGTAATAATAATAATGATAATACATTTACGCTAGCAAAGGGGACAAAGTCCTGAGAGTGCGGTATCCCTGCAAAGCAGCCCCTGCAAAGCAGGCTAGTGAAAACACGCGGCATCTCAGAGCGGCTACTCCCTCTGCTATAGCGCGCCCACAAAGGGGCTCGGCCCACTTTTCAGCAGGGTGACATCTAGAGAAAAAGCGGTAAGCCGATTTTGTTGCAGCAGAGGTGCATGTTGCGGTCAGATGTTGTCGTTGGACGTGATGATGTCGCACGTACCCAAGGAACAAATGCAGTCCCAAGCAGATGTAAGTCCAACAGGACAGGTGTAGTCCCAAGCGGAAGTCAGATGTGATAAAAGAGCGGTGGGCGCTCAGTCAGATGACGCGACGGTGTGTCGCGGTATACCGCAAAGGCTGCGGGATCTAAGGAAAGCACGCACACAATAACCAACCACAGAACAGCGGTGATAGCCCATAACCTGATGGAGAGTGTGATATATATATATATATATAATGCATATTATATATCACACAGACCGAACAAGGAAAACGAAGCGTCCGGAGGCAGTCGAAAGGCGGGTGCAAACTCTGAGATGAGATGATAAAATAACTTGTTGTTTTATTAGCGGGTCGGAAACTGCAGAATGACAAATGCTGATGTGGCACCTCAGGGCGAGGGGTGAAACAGGAGACACTCTCCCCCACCTTATGGGGGGGTGAAAGTCTCTCTCTCCATGACGAAACAGGCAAAAACCGCGCTTTTCGGCCGATTTGAGCCAAAAAAATATTTTTCCCCAAAATTTCAAATTGCGGTGACCATCATCAGGATTAATTACCCGACATGGGAAACCCCTCAATTCCACGAGTCGCTGCACTCCTCACCCGCGTAATGGAGTAGAACGCCAAATCAAGCTAAAAACAACGGTTTTTCGGCGATTTCACCCTGAAAAAATATTTGTTGGGGAAAGTGAAAAAAATTCGTATTTTTTAATTCCTGCGATTCCACAGCGATTACATTACATCATAGAAATATGCCATTATAGTTGTGACACATACTTAAGCCATTCTCGCTCGTGCGACGGCTCTGGTCTCAGATTCGGATTCCACGAAATCATTCGTGGAGCGTCGGTGAACCGTGCTTCGGCGGGGAAACCTCAGCAGGTGGTGGGCTGCGGTGCTTCTCCCTTTGGCCTTCGGCCCAATTTGTTTTTGCTGATGGCGTGCTTGATTGGTATGTTGTGCTTCGGCATTGCTGGGGCAGCAACGGGCTTTGGCGGCATCGTCATGAACAACGACGGCAACAACTCCGTCACTGAAGACCCGGTGATGTGTATTGGGCAACCTGCATCGTACTCGGGGGTGGACCAGTTGTCCCCCGAGAAACGGCAGATGGCGCTGCAGGTGTTTGCTGCTGCAGGTGGTGACGGTGCAGCTGCGGCAGCACCTGGTGGTGATTGGGACCCCGAGCATGGTGGTTTGACCACCTACGAGGTTCCTGAGTGTTCAGGATGCACACCGGTCATGTTACGAATCGAAAGATGACAGACGCCCGCAGTCGCGATGTTGGTACGTCATCGTCGATGTCACGATTCATCTTCGATCTGTAATCGTCTGAGTTGTACGAGTACCACTGAAATGCGCGAAGATGTTATCATTAGCTTCGCGTAGCTCAGTTGGTTAGAGCGTCGCATTAGAGAAGCGAACGTCACGGGCTCAAATCCCGTCGTGGAGCATTTTCGCCCCACGACGATATATGATTTGACCCGGCTCGTACAGTGAAAATCCCCGCACCGATTTCAAACCCTAACATTGGTATCAAAGCGACGGTTCAGAACCGCTTCGGGTGTAACGGCGCGTTGGCACGATGGTGTGACCCGCACTGATGGCGTGGATTCGGGCTGCATCCCAAGAACTGCGATGCACCTTCGGTGCCATGGACTGCATCCCAAGAATTGCTATTCAGCTTCATCGTAAGCTGCCACGTCATCACATCTGAAGTTGGGACCCTGAAATGTTAATGGAGACGAATGCGATGGCATCGAATCGTCAGGTGACGATTGTTTCTCGGAGGGGAGATATATTACGGATCGAAAGATGCGGACAGACGCCTGCAGTCGCGATGTTGGTACGTCATCGTCGATGTCACGATCCATCTTCGATATGTAATCGTCGGAGTTGTACGAGTACCACTGAAATGCGCGAAGATATTATCAATAGCTTCGCGTAGCCCAGTTGGTTAGAGCGTCGCATTAGAGAAGTTAACGTCACGGGTTCAAATCCCGTCGTGGAGCATTTTCGCCCCACGACGATATATGATTTGACCCGGCTCGTACAGTGAAAATCCCCGCACCGATTTCAAACCCTAACAGGTCAGGTGGTGGTCCGTCCATTCTGGGGAAATCAGAAGACGTCTAGAAGATGTCTTCTGAATGTCTTATGGACGTCTTCGTAGACATGGTGGCTTCTGGTTTCCAGAACACATCTTCTGCGTGCAAACGTCTTCTGGAAACCAGAAGACACTCTTCGGGGAAGACGTGCCGAAGATGTTTCGGATGCCTTCTTCTGGGTTCCGGAAGACATTTTCCCGGAAGACGCACAAAAGACAGTCTTCCCGGAAGATACACAGAAGATGTTCTAAACGTCTTCTTGATCAGAATACATTCTGGCATGTCTTATCGACACATATGTAATGATTAGGCAATTTGGCCACATAGTTACTTGATCCCACTACATTGATGGCGGTATCCGCGCGGTGGGCCAGCACTCCTGCCCCCCGCGCGTGATGGTGGTACGTTCGCGCGTGGGGCACTCCCGCCCCCGCGCGCGCGATGGTGGTATCGGACATCCGCGCGTGGGGCACTCCCGCCCCCGCGCGCGCGACGATGGTGGTATCGGGCATCCGCGCGTGGGGCACTCCCGCCCCCGCGCGTGATGGTGGTATCCCGGCTGCCCACACTTTGCCCGCTAGGGGGTACCTCGCTGCGATTACCCCCATGACCCAAAAACAGGTCTAGGGGGGGGGAGGGAGGGTTAAAAATGGCATGTGCTTGCCCCTCCCCTAGGGGCAAAGTGTGGGCAGCCATACTTGGCCAAGGTAGTGCGGAGGACATCCTGAAGACAAGTACTCAGAAGACGTTCAGAAGGCATCCAGAAGACACCTTCCGGACGTCTTACCGACGTCTTCCTATATCTGCTTCTATGTTTTGCTTGCGGAAGATACCCCAGATGCCTTATGTACATATTTTCGTTGGACATCTTCTTGGCATCTTCCAAGAAGACATGTCTTCTTGAACTGGGAAGATTTCCGAAGACCGACATCCCAGAGTTCCACCAGAGATCTTCCGGGTTCTCTTTGGGAAATTTGTAGGCAGGGTAGTGCGGAGGATATCCTGAAGACAAGCACTCAGAAGACGTTCAGAAGACATACAGAAGACATCTTCCCGACGTCTTACCGACGTCTTAGATGTGCTTGCTGAAGATACCCAGATACCTTCTGTGCATCTTCCGGACATCTTTGATGAAAACATGTCTTCTTGAACTCAGAAGAGTTGAGAAGACACTCCGAAGTACCCGCGATGGTCATCCAGCTTTTCTTCTGGGCATCTTCTCAACTCTTCTGCGTGTCATCTGCGCGTCTTATAATGTCTACCTCCATTTGATCGAGTGGATTCTGCTTTGATAATAATTGCACAGTAGAATTGTATATAGGCCAAGTGCATTTGACTTGACCTGCTGAACTTGCTAACAATCTGCTAGTCCTGTATACGGAGGTGGTGCGCCGAGATCCGGGTATTTAGGACCCATGCAGCCCTGACAGGCAGGCCCCTGAACCGCCCCCGGACGCAATTCCGTCCAGAGGCGGTAGTGACTGTAGCTATAGTGACCGTAGCAGTACTCGTACAGTACTCAGTAGTTCCGCGACCGACCGACCGAGCGAGGTTTTCGGTTTATTTATTTTCAGATTATAACACTCTGTACAAGTTATCCGTTTCGGAAGTCTTTCTTTACGTGTAGTTTGACTTGTCACTGCCGAGAAATACCGGTAGTATTCCGCTATAAGGGCATAGCCATTGGCGATGCCGAAGCGTCGCCAAGAAGACATACGCGTATGAGGCTATTCCCGCCCATCATAACGTCCTACGCTAAGCAGGTGAGCGCAACGTTCCTCATGGAGAGGAAGCCGGGGAGCGCAACACTAATCCAAGCGATGCCATGCCGAAATCTATTAAGACAACTACCGGTACTACCTTTGATAGGTTTCTTAGTCGGTGACATAGAAAGGCTGACTAGCCGTGAATGACCGTCCCGATCGACCGTTGGTTGTAGTAGTACACTTCGAAGTTTCAGGTTGTATGATTCCATTTCGGTTTTCTATTTCACTTATAAATGCTCCTCTATCTCACCGAGACTGTCCGTGCCTTTCGTGATCCCCCCACCCACCCGTTTGGGGCATACACAACTATGCTATTTGCCCATCGACACGACCGTCAGACTTATTAAAACAAGTTACACGGCACGACATCCATACGATCCCTCATCACCTTCCCGTTGCGGCCCTACTCACGTCGTCACGTGGTGAAATTGCTTGTCGTGCCGAAAATTATATCAGTTATTGGGAATAAGATTGCGACCGTTAATGAACTATCGACCTCCAGGAGGGCTTGGGACACTCACTCACTCACCTACACACACACATTGCAGTGCGAGTGTGGAGCGCATCAGTGAAGACCGCAACTTACTCGCAGGATGTCGCCAACGCAAGGCCTTCAGCCGTATATGATCGGTGTTGGGGGTAGAGGATTGCAAACGCATATCGGTAGCGGGCACACAAGGTCAAAATGAAGCAATTCGGTCTATCATTCACAGCCCCTCGAGAAACGCCGCACAACCTTGTGGAATACCGCATGTGTTATAGGTGGACAAGCTCAGTAAGCTCTCTTTAGACCTTGGGACCCGTTCTCCACTCGCGAACTCTGAAAATCCGGATGAGTGGTCTCGAAGCGTGTGCTCGTTCCTTTCGACCCCTTGTGTGGGTGCACAGTGCGCATCATTCTTCGCTACATGGCGTCAAAGGACACCGCCACACACAATGAATGGCATGCAGACCGCCGACATCCTTCGCTACATGGCGCCAAAGGACACCGCCACACACAATGAATGGCATGCAGGCCGCCGACGGAAACCCGCCCACCATCATCCTAGTGGAAACGATAAGCACGTTCAGGAACAGACAGGGGCGTGACAAGAACACACGGCCCCCCGCCCCCCCACGACACCCTAGTTAAAAAGAGCATGCGGGGTAGTGAGGTAACTGGAAACTACTCCAGCTTTGTACTGCAAGTTCGTTATGGAAATGTTCCATGTCGGTGTTGAAGGTGTCCAACGTGCCTATTCAAGACCCGTGCTATACAAAGCCATCACACTCAGAGGGAGAAACGCCATTCCAATGCACCATCGCTGCCATGTTATGCCGCTCTTGGCTTAGGTGACGTAAGCAGACTCTTGGCCAGTGATAGACGCGAACAACGTTCGGATGTTTCTCTTTTTTCGGGATGAACATCACTCACTATGTAAGCAAGTGCCTATAAGTAACTTCCGGAGTTCATAAGTGAGGCACGTTACAGGCCCCGCTCCTCACTTATGAACTCCGGAAGATCCCGATAAGTATCCTGAGGTGTGTGTTGAATCCTTCAATCCCGGCTATGGGTGCATAGTGCAGCCAATATTCTGCGGCTATATGGTGCCAAAGAAATCGGCGCTAAGGATAAGCACACATTCAAATAGTTTCTAGTCGACTTGATGATAATAGTCAGCAGAACAATTCTATTCTATCATGTTCTATTTGCAAACTAGGACCATGAAACCCAAAGTCTCATACATCATCTTTATCGTATACGATCTGGTGCAGCCACTCCACGATGTCAACGGTCGCATCCAATGCCCACGGGCCCCTGATGTACTCCGAAGATGTGAACCCGAAGCCCCAACAACAACTCTTAGACCGAAGAAATCGATGCTCCATGGAACCAACGTTTTTTACCTAAAACAAAATCCGTCTAAAGAAAAACATCCAACATAAAACCGCCACTTTGAGTCAAGAGTGAAAATCATTGGAAGAAGTTAGAAAACTTAAAAGGTCTGCGATGAAGAATTAGAAAACAGGGGGAGGTGTTTAAGTCGACATTGGCGACAACAATAGGAAAACAGTCTGATTAAAACAAGTCAAACGGAACAAATGCTGTCAACGAACAAATGCAGAAAGGGTTATATGGGTCCCGACCATCAAGTGCATGCATCTCATCGGAAGCTATCACAAGCCGGCTCGAAAGAGCTCCCTCGACGGTGATGTGCACAGAAGACGTGCGGGTGGTTCAACATAACACCCGCATGCCTTCTCACAGAGCTCGTGAGCTTGACACACAGGGAAGGAATGGTTATCGGGCCTGTACCGTTGCACCATGAAGACATGTGAGCGACGAGGTTTGCCATAGTACTCTCGAAGCGACACTGTGACCCCGAGGTCTCTCAGCCTAGAAGCATAGGTGCAGGCGCTGCTGTTCAACCGCATAATTTGCTCGTACTCATCATCATGAGCTGTTGCCACGAAGACTGGAGGAAGCTGACTCAGAGGCGAATCATCCGCCACCAATGGGTTGGCAAGCTGATCCTTGCTGTGATCGACTCCCTGCAACAGCCCCAAAAGTCTGCGGCTCAAAATCTAGAAGGTTGACTGTTCGCGAGGTCCGCGTAAAGCGTCACTCGGACACATCATTTACCCTGCTGACACAAGACAAGGGGTGACAAAAGCTACCAAAGTAACATAATCGAAGAGGCAAACATCACAGCCGATATGCCTCGGTGGGGTCTGGAGCGTGTGGCCACTGTGACGACTGCTGCACAAGGGTCTCAGCAGGTGCGTCTGCGGCAAAGCGCACAAGGGCAAAGGCTACCGGCGTGAGCATCCAAGGGAGGCAGGCTCACTGACGGCTGATAAGAGCATACAAAATCATCAACGGAAAAAACTCAAACAGCGGGGACAAAGGAAGCCACGTGCAAGTCTCTCTCTCTCTCCCTCTACCCAACGGCACAATCGGACAATTCGACACAAGTAGACCACATATAGCAATGGTAGCCAATACCCCTTCAATGAAGGGGGTCGCAGGAATGAGCTGCCCTAGGTGCTTCACCCCCTGAGCGATATTGATACCCTATGTGTGGCAAAACAAACTAGGGTTGAGCTACACAGGAATGAGCTCCCTGTTGTGGCAAAAACAAACTAGGGTTGAGCTACACAGGAATGAGCTCCCTAGTGTGGCAAAACAAACTAGGGCTGAGCTACACAGGAATGAGCTCCCTGTTGTGGCAAAAACAAACTAGGGTTGAGCTACACAGGAATGAGCTCCCTAGTGTGGCAAAACAAACTAGGGTTGAGCTACACAGGAATGAGCTCCTGTTGTGGCAAAAACAAACTAGGGTTGAGCTACACAGGAATGAGCTCCCTAGTGTGGCAAAACAAACTAGGAGCTGAGCTACACGGGAATGAGCTCCCTGTTGTGGCAAAAACAAACTAGGTTGAGCTACACGGGAATGAGCTCACAGTTGTGGCATGGCTCTCGAATGGTGATCAAAGAATGTTTAGGAATGATTGGAAGCACACGCACGCAAGAATAGGTAATACGTATTCGGACACGCATTGAAATGTTCCTCACCAAATTAAAATATGAACACATTCACCCTCTGCCTCTCCCTCGCATCAAGAGCAACCACAAACACAGGGTTTGCAGGCGCAGATCGGTGGCGGATGCGCAAGATTAGATGGGCGATCCACTTCACTAGTCTCAGCCCCTTGGGAATACCGGCCGCGACGTGGGTGGGCAAGCTCTCCTGAGACCAGGCTCGAGGGCGTGTAGAGGGCAGAGAAGTGGTCCCGAGCGTGGGCTTGGTGGTGGAGAGATAACTCAAGCGGCTCGGTGGGCAAAGGTGAGCCGGCTTCAGAGACACGGCAGCAGCGCGTCGGCAGTGCAGTTACAGAGGGGCTCGGGTGGCCCAGTGAGGCTCAGGGAGCAGAGGAGTGGTCCTGAGCGTAGACTTGGTGATGGAGAGATGGCTCAAGCAGCTCGGGGGGCAGAGGTGAACCGGATCCAGAGACACGGCAGCGGTGCGCCGGCGGTGCAGGTGCAGAGGGGCTCAGGTGGCTCAATAAGGTTTAGGGGTCCCAGTCTTTACTAGTGAGCTCCGGGAATCTGGATAAGTGTCCCGAAGTGTGTGTTGAATCCTTTGATCCATGGTGAGGGTACATAATGCGGCCGATCCTTTGTAGTTATGTCATGCCAAGGGAATTGGTCCAAGAATAAGGAGATGTGGGGAGGCTCGCGGGTGGAGTTGACACATGCCGGGCCCCTCAGAGCCCGGGGGCCCATCCCGGCAGCGATGACCACTTACAACAGGTTGCACGGCAGCATACGGCATCTCATCAGCTTCCGTGCCCACGGAGCGAGATTGCTGGTCGTTCCGGAACTAACAATGAGCAGCCGTCGGGAAGGCGACGACCGGATGGTGGTCTATCGGCAACCAGGAGGGTTTGGGACACAAAGGCGACCGTGGGGATGGGACCCCAAGTAGGAAAAATGCGGCATGACAGTTGCAGGGCAAGTGTGGAGCGCATTGCTCACGTTCGCAGCTTCCTCGCAAGGCAATCAGTGCAAGGGCTTCGGTCACGTGGAGTTGGTGCTGGGGGTAAAGGGCTACAGGCGCAAGTTGGTGGCGGGGGCGCGGGTTCGGATAAGAGCGGCCCAGTTTATCATTCTTAGCCCCTTGGGACAACCCTTGGGGATTCTGGCCGTGGCGCGGGTGGGAAAGCTCTCTTGAGGCCAGGCTCTAGGGCGTGTAGGGGGCAGCGGGGTGGTCCCGAATGTGGGCTTGGTGGTGAAGAAGTGGCTCGAGTGGCGGAGGTGAGCCGGCTTCACAGACAAAGCGGCAGTGCGCTGGCAAGGCATTCTCAGGTGGTCCAATGAGGCTCAGGGAGCAGAGGGGTGGTCCTGCATGTAGGCTTGGTGGTGGAGATATGGCTCGCTCGGGGGGCAGGGTCGTAGGGATGAGCCGGCTTCAGGCACAAGGCAACAGTGCGCCAGCGGTGCGGATGCAGAGGGCTCGGGTGGCTCGGTGAGGCTTAGGGGGTCCCATCCTTCACTAGTGAGCTCCGGAGAATACGGATACGTGTCCCGAAGTATGTGCTGAATCTTGATCCCCGGCGTGGGTACATAGTGCAGCCGGTCTTCTGCGGCTACGGGGTGCCAAAGGAGTCCGTCCAAGGATAAGCACACACACCTTGAAGTAGGGAAACAGGTCTGGGCTCGCGTTGCCATAGTCGATCCCTGGGCAGAGAAGAACGTGGGCCTTTATTTGAGGCGCTTCGCCTCCACGTTGAAGCAACATTAATGGGAGTACCGAAGCTAAGTGCCCGCCAGCGCTGTCGCCCATCACCACGACTCGGCTGCTTTGAAAGTAGAGCTCATCTGCGACACGAATGCAATACAACTGCGGTCACCGCATTCCGCCGAACTGTGATGGTGCGCGTGCTTTCGATAACAGTGCACCTGCGCTAAGCATAACGAAGTTCGCATACGATAGAGTGTCAATTGTAGCTTAAAGAGCGCTCCGAGCGCCGCAAGGAGTGATCGAGGTGTGCAGGTCGCCTCCAGTCCCGCACGATGCCGAAATGCTGAATCGAGGCGATGAGAATCGGTGGAATCATTCCTTCCGGGGGGATACTAGCTGTATGGCTGTAGGGCGTGGAATGAAAACGGACGGTAAGTGCAGTGCGGGTGGCAGCTTCAATGCTCAAGGGTTTAAAGTATAACACGAGCTCTTGGCACATGCGAGGTTGTAGAGATCCATGCATGTGCGAGGCTTGTGGAGTTGCAGAAGTGTGGGAGGCTGTGAGGTTCCGGGCGTGTGTGAGGCTCTAGGGGTCCATGCAAATATGAGGCGGTGGGGTTCCTCGCATATGAGAGGCTGTGGCGTTGCAGGCGTGTGCAAAACTGTGGAGTTTCAGATCGCATGTGTTTGGCTGTGGGGGTTCAGGTGTGTGTTTGGCTTTGAGGGTCCATCCGTATGTGAGGCTGTGGATTGCAGGCGCACGCGAGGATGTTGGATGAAAGGTACACTGCGAAAGGTACCGCCATGGTTGCCAGAAGCTATCCAGCATAATGCCGCCATTGCGTCCTCCTGCTCAAAGACGCACACACGCTGTTTGCGGCAAAGGCAACAAGGTGATGCGCACGCGCATACAAGCAGAAATAGTGCAAGAGGTTCGCCTGGGCGCGAATGCCCAGTCGAGCTCGCAAGCAAGGGCTGTAAATCGGACGAGAGAATTCGGGGGCCTACATTTGCTGCAGGATAAACCGCACCAGTGCCAGCTGTTTGGTACTCTACTGAGAGTACGGTGAATCCAGCCCTGTGCCAAGGTCAGACCAAGGATTTAGAGTTCAGACGGATGCTTGCACCGGTGCAACGCGAAAGCGCGCTTGTTTACAGCGAATGTGTTTAGAAAGACAAATGGCATCTGCCACTGGGCCGGCACATCGCGATAGCACGAAACCCACTGAGCTGGAAGTATTTGAGGTGTGTCTGCGCGTGTGCACACACTGACAAACGCGATTCAAACTGCTCGCAGAGTGATCCCGGAGGGTTGGCAGAGTTGCTGAACGCGCGCGAGAAAGTGAGAGAATTTAATTCAGACTTGCGACGCGAAACGTGTTCAAAAACACACACTAAAATGTGTTACCTTGCCAAGTTTGATAAAAAGAAATCGCGCTCTTCCAAGTTGCACGTGGCATAGCCACCGCCCATGAGATAAAGGATGGCCGGGAACGACGCCCGTGGTTCGTGCTCTGGTGTATACACCCTCATTTTCATGCAGCCCGCCGGCCCGGCGCCGGATAGCTCAACCTTAGCAAGTTTGACGCTTGGATAGCTTGCCAAGGCTGGGAGTCGTTCAGACATCATCTGTCGAAGTGAGAGAGAATATCGCACCGACAACGTCAACCCAAGTGTATTCAGTTCAAGAGGCAGGACTCCCTAGCAAGGGAATGCGAGCCTGAGAGGTGCAGAGTACAGTTTATGCACGCAGCACGCGATACGATCTGCGCGAAAGGTGAACGCGTCTAGGACAACGACGAGCTATCATCTCATGCAGATAAGAAGCGGTTTTCCAGCAGAAAGGCGAGTGCTTTGAGGCACATTCTATATTTTGTTGACTCGCCCAGGCAAGCGCACGACATACTCCATTGAACGTTTGGTACTGTAAGGTTCGCCAGTGGCACACATTACAATAACCTGGATAAATTTGTCGTAGCGATCGAGTGGCTCCCACGGTATCGCGTTCGTTTGAAGCTCTAGAACATTGTCGAAAGAAGCATCTGCCTCAAGTACTCCACCACGGTCAAAGTATCGAATAATCCGTTCTTCGCTCCTGTCGCAACGAGGCTTGTGGCCTGACCATCGATCGCCTTGCAAGCCTCTTTCCGCAAAGTAGCGTTATTCCATTCAAGCGCCTCACATCAAGGTGCGCGGAGTGTACTAGCCCAAAGCGGAAATTAGCGAGTCCTGAGGGATTATTGAAAGCGTAGATTTGCACGTCAGTCTGCCGTGTGGCACGGCAGACTGTGCGATACGTTCTCATTAACAATACCAACTTTTCGTTCGAGCTTTACCACTATGCTTCACCCCTCCAGGAAACCCGTAGTGCGCGTTCAGCAAAGCAGAACAAAGGAAATCCCGTATCTCAGTAAAATTTGGAACGCGTTCGCTTACCACTTGAAAGCAGCTTCCTCGGGTGGCTCTGGGATATCGGGATGCTCTTCCATAAGAACGTCTATCAAGTTCATCTTGCGAGCTGACTCTATTGGAACCGACATGGTGTTACAAGAAGAAGTCTTATCCCTCACATATCAGTGTGACGCTAAGCGTGTGAAAATCCAGTTGTCGCCCATAAAGGTGGTACAATAAGGGTTTATGTAAACTTAAACATTCGAATATGCCCTGAAATACAAAATGCTGATGCTGATGCGAGGGAACTCCTGCTGATCACCTGATCACCTGAACTCAAGAGAACAGACGTTTATTCACGTTACCGATTACCGTTACTTCTACTAAGTCTGTAACACGTCTTTCTGAGAGGGGACAGACGAGAGTCCTGATCAAGGCGAGCCGAGCATGCGATGGGCACGAGGACTCGAGGCACCAAGTGGCATCAAATACTGGTCAACTGGTAAAGGGAGAAATTTTCGGAGGGAGAAGGGGAGAAAGGGAGGGAGAAAAAGGGGGAAAGGGGAGAAAACAGGGGAGAAAACGGGGAGAAAGGGGGATAAAAGGGGAGAAGGGGAGGGAGGATAAAAAAGGGGAGGAGAAAGGGCGGGGGGAGGGGGGAGGGGAGCGGAAAGCGGGAGAAAGGGGAGAGGGGAGAAAATAGGGGAGAAAGAGGGGGGGAGAAAGAGGAGAGGGGAGAAAAAAGGGGGAGAAAAAATGGGAGAAAAATAATAGATAGTTTGAAACACATACGGGGTATAATATTATGTATATCAGTGTTTTAATACTATCGTTGTACGCAAAAATATGAGGCTGAAACGGGTGATATATGTCTGTAAAAGATATAACATATGCGGAGAGCGGTAAGAGAGTCTAAGTAGCTTATGCTACGTGCGCTGTGTAAAGCTGTACGAGTACGGCTACGGTAATGCTCGAGTACTCTAACACGTGGCTCGCGGTCTCTGTCGTTGTGACTCGCGGTCTCTGTCGTTGTGACTCGCGGTCTCGAGCCGAATAATGCAGTGATCTATCACATGCATCGAGGAATGTCATACAGGGGGCAGTACTGGATATCTAGTCCCCCGTGACACCACCACATTCTGTGGATGTGTGTGGCAGTGGCATGATAATGAAAAACAAGCAATATCAATATACTCGGAGACGGAGCTAGCAGAGATACAGGCATTTGCATTGGCAAGAACTGGTCCTACCGGTGCCTCCGGGTCTTTAGAAATAGACATGCTCGCAGAGGCCCACCTTCCCTCGCCTCGGGTCACCCTAGCAAGTTCTGCCGCTGCATTGATGCTAAGACAATCTCGTCCTGTCGTTGTTGTTGTTGTAGTTGCTGCTGCTGGGCATGTACAGTAATCACTCACCGTTAAGAAAACAGGGATTTTGGGCCAGCCAGCCGTACTCATCGAGTTGGGTACCCCCCCCTCCCCCCCCGCCAGCGTCAGCGTCATAAGAGAACTCGAAGAATAGTAGATCGCTCATTTTCAACCAGCCAGCTTATTTCTTCACTCAAGACGTGGACACTCACCTCAGCCCAACGACTTTCTTAAAATTTTCACACCGCCCGACATGGACCCAGAGAGCCGTGCGCAGCTGCGTGACCTGAAACAGGATTTTGTCGACGAGATTATTTCTGAAGAAGACTACTTGCAGCTTAAAGAAATAGTATTGAACGCGGTTAAATCTAAGGCATCAAGCAAGAATGAAGCCCCCCGTGAGCCTCCGTCTCAGCCCACGCAGCCGAGGGAAGTGTCCCCTGAGATCGTGGAGGTTCTAGAGCTTCGTGATATTTCCGACAAAACATATATATAGGCTGAATTTCAGTTAATAAATATAAATATATATATATATATATAGGCTGAATTTCAGGTGATATATAGGCTGAATCTCAGCTCATATATAGGCTGAATCTCAGCTCATATATAGGCTGAATCTCAGCTCATATATAGGCTGAATTTCAGCTTGTACATCGCCTCACATATAGGCTGAATTTCAGCTCATATATAGGCTGAATTTCAGCCTATATCTGAATTTTAGGTCATATATAGGCTGAATTTCAGGTGATATATAGGCTGAATTTCAGCTCATATATAGGCTGAATTTCAGCTAAATTTTACCTAAATTCTATTATATTTTCTTAAATTTCCAGCCAATTTTCTTAAATTTAAGAAAGTGCATTCTCGGTAGTCAGCCAGCACGGTTATCTCTTATTTCGGTCATTTTCTTAGCCGAAAAAGCCAGCCAGCCGTACTCATCGAGTTGGGTACCCCCCCACCCCCCAAACGCTGGCTAGTTTCTTAACGTCGGGTTTTCTTAAAGGTGAGTGATTACTGTACAGGATCATGAAAAGGTATGAAGCCATGTGGTTATCACAGCGTCACTCTTCTGATACACAGAGACGCTGGCCTATTCCTGAGATCGAGCTATTTGCCATTGTGGAGGGCTTCCGATTCTTTCGCCACATCTTGTTGGGAGCTCCTGAGACCATTGTTCGCTCAGATCATCAGCCACTGGTTTATTTCCAGTCCAAATCCACACTAAGCCCCAAACAGGCGAGGTGGTTGGATGAGCTCTCCGAGTACAACTTCAGAATAGAGCACATTGCTGGCGAGAAGAATAAGGTTGCAGATGCACTCACTCGTATTTCTACACTCTTTGAACTCACTGATTGTCTGAAACATATAGACATCACCGAGGTTCCAGTCATTGACATACCGTCTACAGATTCTACATTCATTGCTCTTATATCTGCATCATCAGCTCATCAGCTTCACGACATTATTATATCCCAGTATGATCGTGACACATTTGCACAAACTATATTATCTAAGCTGGCATCATCGACATCATCACAGTCAGTCAGCAATTTCGAGCTTATTCAGGGGTTGATCTATCGCAAGACCATATATGGCAGACAGCTTTACATTCCACCTACTGCCAAGGTCCCTACAGATGACGGTGAGATCACACAGCTTCGCCACATTCTTCTTCATGAGTGCCACTCAGCCACTATTTCTGGTCATGTAGGCAAAAATCGCATGCGTCATCTATTGCGTAGCCGATATTATTGGCCAGGAATGACGACGGCAGCCATTCAGGTGGTTAGTTAAAACCGCCAATTATGGCTGGCTAAAGCCTTTATAGGGGCTCGGGGCTGAAGATCGGGGCATGAGGTTCTAGGACGCACTAGTCACGAAAGGGGTAGAGTGAGAGAGAGGATGATTTTCCGTCCGTGAGCACAATTGCCTAGGACTAAGATGGACCGGTCTAGCTAGCCGCAGTCTCCGAAGCAGCACGCGCGTCAACATCAAGCCTCACGACACGATCGCCACCCTCTCTTACCCTACCCTATTTCGCGACTGTAAAATTTGAACCTTTGACCCCGCATTTGAAGCCCCTCCCCTTATTTTCTATAGATTGTTCAAGTGTAAATTTGTTTTCTCTTGGCGAGAACTTTGTAGTGCATTTTTTAGAACCTTGATCACCGAACATTTTGAATTCTTGGATTTTATTGACTAACGCTCGAGCACCGCGACTGTAAAATTTCGGCATGGCCTCTACACCTTACCAACTGATGGCGCCAGCGAGGTTGAGAGCGCATCCGGCTGGTGCCTCTAAGAGGCAATTGCAATTCGATCAACTGGTGCCCACACCGGTAGCGGCTTCATCTCAACAATCAGCGGCTGAAAAGAAGTTTGATTCTGAGTCGGCAGCTTTCCTGGATGACCACCAGAAGATCGAGGCGCTTGTAAGGGGAATTAAATCTAAGCTGTGTGGCAAAGGGGATGCCATCGACGAGTGGAGGTTTTGTGGTGACGAGTCTAATGCTCGCTCACTACTTGACTCCCTCGTTGAAGAGCTTACCTCGCGCCTCACGCGGTTTAACACCCTTTTCGCACATGCTTTCCGGCTGGACGACGTCACCGCCACAGTGATGCCCAACGCAAACAAACTCCTAAAGGAGTTGTTGGAGTATCTCTGTGGCGGTCCAGCGCTCGCTTCAGTGCGGGAAGCACATCGTTACTTCCCTGACGACGGCAAAGTTATTTTAACTGCCTTAGTCAGGGACGTGATGCCTGACCTGGAGGATTTTGACAAGACTGACTTCATCTTTACACCCACAGTAGAGGTCCCGGCAGGAGTGAACCCCAAACAGCTCATCAAAGCTTTCACTGACGCTGTCAGTAACGCTGCGACGGACTTGGGGCAACACTCCAGCCTCGACATCTCGAGGGAAGATGCTGTACGTTTGTTCCTCCGTCGTACATGTCCCGTCACCTACAAACAGGTGCACGAGGACTACGCGATTGAAAAGGTCAAAACACAGGCAGAGCTGACCCTGGTGAGCTGTGGACTCGCGATTCAGCGGGTCTACAACACACTAGGGAAAGCGAAGCAACTGACAAGCGCATTTTACAATGATGCAGGGCACCGCCACGGTGAACGTGGCGGTCTGGACCCCAGGGGAGCCCCTGACCTACGCCCTACCCGCCCGCGTGATGTTTACTATCCTGGACGGTCTTCTCACCCCTTTAAGGGGAAGGGGAAGAATTTCCGTTTTGCTGCCTCCCCCTTGCCGAAGGGGGGGAATTGGCCGCAGGGAATCCGCAGGAAGGGGAAAGGCAAAGGCAAGGGCAAGAAGGGCAAGGGGCAGAAGCAGAAGTCCCGAGTCACCTTCCACCCGGGTTCCAAACAGTTCTACGGCAACTGTTGGTCCTGCGGTGGAAGGCACCGCCAGGCAGATTGTACACACATGCAGCACCTGGCGGCACACTCCATGCGGCTTGACCCCGAGGCTCTGGCCGAAGGGGCCTTCACCGATGTTCTGGCAGCTCGCTACCAGGCAGCTTACGAGCATTCGGAGGAGGCCTTTCAGGCAGTCTGTTGGGAGCACGGCACACCAGACATTTGTGACTCATCGGAGTCGGTGTGCACGTACCCTGACGACGGCTCCCTGTCCTTTGCCGCCTACCTCACCCAGGGGGATGAGGCCTCTCATGCGCCCGCTTGGGCACCACAGGAGTGGACTGACTCTGAGTGGGATGCTTGGGAGCTTGAATCCTACACTCAGGAGCAACATGAGGAATGGGATCGGCTCCAGAGAAAGGCTGCCGCAAAGTTTCAAGCCTTTTGCTATGCAGGGGAAGAGGCTGGCTACGATGAGCAAGATCTTCAGGAGCCGTACTCTTCCCTTTCTCTAGGGAGAGTTCATTTTGGCAGCTTCGGGGTGGGTGGTGTCGATCGTGACACCACGCCAACCCCACCGGTCGATGCCCGCATGGACTCTGCCGTTTCCGTGACACCGCTTGATCTTTCACCGTTCTACCGTGCGGACCCGAGCATCACATGCTCACCGTGTGACCCACAGCCTGCGTCTACTCAATCGCATCTCGACGCAGGTGTGGTGTTAGACGGGACCGCACAGACGTTGGATCCTGCCGCGCGCACCGTTATCGGGTGACACTCCGGGCGATGCCGAGCATGGGGACACCTGTATGCACCCCGTGTCAGCGCTCTTCGCACACGAGACACCCCTGGAGCCTGGCTCCGGGTTGTTCGCTGACATGGTGTTGGCAGGTGACCTTCGGTTTCAATCAATGACCGAACAACATCTCAGTGAGACCCGGGAGGAAGGAAGGGCTTGGGGGCCGAGGTCTTGGAGCTCACAGCTGGAGTCTGTGGCTGGACCGGAGCCCGGCCCTTCCGTGGAGCTTCGGCGGTCCCTTCCCTCACGGGTTTCAAAGGTTGTTACTCCTCCCGGCCTCACCGACAGGGAGCAGGACCACTGGGACAGGCTGTGGTGTGAGGATCACACTCAGCCCACCCAGTGGTACGACACCCTGCCGGCTTCGGCCGCAACGACTTCGAGGGTACCACGAGCACCGCCTCCGGTAGTGCCCTTTCCCCCCAGCTCTGGCCCGTGTTCTGTCACCGCAGGAGCTGGAGTATATGCCACGGCTATGGACCTCCCTGCCAGCGGACACGGGGTGTCTGCGGGGTCCGTAGTCGGGGCCTCGGACGAGCACGACAGCCCTGAGCCCCGTGGCTCAGGGAGAGGGCAGTACTATGACCCTCCACCACCCGTCACTGGACCTGCCCTGCGTAGGGGTGTAGGTAGGGGTGGTGTACCCTTCTACAGACATGCACTCATCTCCACACTTGTTGTCATCGGCTTCCTAGGCTGTGCCATGGCAGATGTGAGCATGCTTGAGGGACGGGAGGATGCCTCGGACGGACTGAGACTGCTGTCACCTGGGGGCCCACGGGGAGGGGACCAGGGGACGGGGACGGGGATACTGTATGATTTGGGCTCTGATGGTGGCACTTGGGCTGGTGACAATGGGAACAGTGGTTCTTGTGATTGGGAATGGTCAGATTCTGGGGCTGGACACTCTTCCTCTGGACCTGGCCCGGGAGACCCTCACAGTGCCCACGGCCAGTTCACCAGCTCGGGTATGCCGCCCGATGCCGCTTCACAAATACAGCTATTCCGGTCAACTATAACAGCAGACAGTGAGGGCCGCCGCAGGCGGTCCCGACACCTCACGGCTCTAACCCTGGCAACCATTCGATAAAGCCTATCGGACACCAGGTGGGAAGGATGTCATAGCCTGATCGCGTCATGGTGACCTGAAATCGCGACCTGACCTCATGAAGGCGTGACACAAGCGTTGCCACGCTCGTGTCGCCGGCGATTTCTGGCGAAATCGCTTCCTCACGCCACGTCAGTCGTCACGCGTTGTCGCTCGCGGGAAAACTGTTACCTCACAGAAATTCATATGTCGCTTTGTACAAAATCTGTCGTTTTCTACAGTTTTCCCATGTACTTAAATATGGAATTTACCACAGGTCCCATGCCATCTTCACTGAAAACGTGAAAAGTCCATTCTATATTTTAAAGCATATAATTATATTATTGTATTATTGTTTAAAGCATATAATCGTATAATCATATAATTATATAAAGAAATTACGGAATCTAATATATTTACTGTACGTCATAATATACACAAGTATTATATTAATATTTGTATTTATAACATACTGTCTGGTATGGAGACGAGGGCGATATGGTGGGGGGAAGGTGGGGAGGGGGGGGGAGGTTGGATATGTCGATAGCCGCGCAGGGGGTGGGGGAGGAGCCGGACGGATCCATGGACATAAAAGTCGGGTATTGACGCCCGATATTGTTTTATCGATTAATCGCAGAAATCGTGCCTATCGATTTTATTCCGTTGCCGAAATAATAATAAAAACATCCTCCACCCGCCCGCCCCCCATAGTTGATTTAATTTA
>LGRX02006933.1:0-15823 GCA_001247695.2 Cymbomonas tetramitiformis
ATCTTCCCCACACTGGCGGAGCGATGACCAATCACAACAATTAACATCCATCAAGCATCTGTATCAACATACTGACACCGCCGTGGTCATCTTCCCCACACTGGCGGAGCGATGACCAGTCGCAACAGTTAACATCCATCAAGCATCTGTATCAACATACAGATACCGCCGTGGTCATCTTCCCCACACTGGCGGAGCGAAGACCAGTCGCAACAGTTAACATCCATCAAGCATCTGTATCAACATACAGATACCGCCGTGGTTAATATCCCGACACTGGCGGAGTGAAGACCAATCGCAACAATTAACATCCATCAAGCATCTGTATCAACATACAGATACCGCCGTGGTCATCTTCCCCGCACTGGCGGAGCGAAGACCAATCGCAACAGTTAACATCCGTCAAGCATCTGTATCAACATACAGATACCGTCGTGGTCATCTTCCCCACACTGGCGGAACGAAGATAAATCACAACAGTTAACATCCATCAAGCATCTGTATCAACATCTGAGAACTTTACCGCCGTGGTCATCTTCCCCACAACGGCGGGCGACCAGTAATCCTGGCAGTTAACATCCATCAAGCATACGTATCAACATGTCACGGCACCGCCGTGGTCATCTTCCCCACCTTTGGCAGACAGCCAATCACCAGTGAGTTAACATCCATTAAGCATGCTGTATCAACATACGAGATACCGCCGTGGTCATCTTCCCCACACTGGCGGAGCGAAGACCAGTCGCAACAGTTAACATCCTGCAAGCATCTGTATCAACATACAGATACCGCCGTTTTTAACAAGAATTTTTCATTCTCACCCATTGGTTTTTTTATTTTATTTTTTATTTTTTATTTTTTATTTATAATTATTTTTTTGGGAAAAGGCGCATCGGGAATCGAACCCTAGTCTCTCGAATTCATGACGAGTATGTTACCACTACACTATTGCGCCATATTTGATGTTAATTATCCCCCCCCACCCCATTTTATATACATTATTTTTAAATGTACCCGCCCGATACCAGACTTCGTACTCAAAAGGGGTCAGTGCCGTAGGGACGGAAGGGACCACCCGGGGGCGAAGGACCCCCCAGACGACATACCACACTTTGTGGATATTGTCATGATCAAGGGTGCAGAGGACGTCAGGGACGCCCCCCCAGGCAGGCCGGAAAACACCCACAGGGAGGATGGGGGAGAAATCCACCTCATAGAGGTGGCCTTCACGTGGGACACTCGCTGGTATGTGTCCCTTCACGATAAACTCAACAAGTATGAGCCCCTTATGGAGCTACTCAGCTCCAAAGGCTATAAAGTGTTCTTTCACCCGATGGTTTTCGGAACCACGGGGTCGGTATATGAACACAACGCAAGGGCTCTCACGCAACACCTAGGCTTCAACAAGAAGGAAGCTGAGGCCCTCCTCAAGAAAATCAGTAGCATCGCGGTGGAATGGGCTGCCAAGATGTTGATTTCACACAGCAGGTCGGAGAAGGAGAAGGCTCTAAAAAACAGTAAGAAGCCGCCTTGATTGTGCAAGTGACTAGGGGCAGGCGTAACAGCTGTGCACCTTCAAATATCACGCTTCCAGTAGGAAGAGTCACATTTTTTCTTTTTCTTTTTTCTTTTTCTTTTTCATTATTTTTACAAGCGATCTATAAATTTAATTATAGACGATCCGGTACCTCTTTCGAGCCCGCTGGATCTGTAGTCGACGTCGAGGGCTATCGTACGAAACACGTCCCATCTTCCCCACACTGGCGGAGCGATGACCAATCACAACAATTAACATCCATCAAGCATCTGTATCAACATACTGACACCGCCGTGGTCATCTTCCCCACACTGGCGGAGCGATGACCAGTCGCAACAGTTAACATCCATCAAGCATCTGTATCAACATACAGATACCGCCGTGGTCATCTTCCCCACACTGGCGGAGCGAAGACCAGTCGCAACAGTTAACATCCATCAAGCATCTGTATCAACATACTGACACCGCCGTTTGGCTCTGGCCCACATTTTTTTTTAAATTGACCCAAATTTCTTTTTGAAATTTTTCCTAAAGTCACCTAAATTTTTCCTCCCTTTTTGAAAAGGCCCCTAAATTTTTCCTAAATTTTTTTCAATAATTAGCCGATCTCGCGGGCCCCATACACGCCCAAACCGGTTCGCTGAGACGCGGAGACGCTTGCCCTAGGCCCCTATTTCTTTTGCAATCACCCAAATTGGCCTAAGAACCTATTTCATACTACTTTGTTCAACTTGGCAACTTATTGGCAACCTTCAGACCTGTAAAACCTATATGAAATATGATCGATAACAGGTTTCAAGACTAATTAAACCGGTTCTGAGACTACGACACGCAATAGGTTTTGCTTAGGCATCACAATTGAGGTTTGGAGGGGCTACCTTGCTTGTCGGTGCAAGGGCAACAAGGGCAATGCAGGTGGACAGGGCGCAAGCTTGTTTCACCATCGAAATCCTCTCCGGAAGAATCAGAATAAGCTGCTACGAGAGATAGGACAGGCATTCCGAATGCTGAGAACTCTCGGATGGCCTCACTTTCACAATTTGACTGCCTTGAAGATACTTGATGAGAAGATCAGAACTTGAATTGCGGCGGTAATGCGGTATCCGTCCGTGTCACGTCTCACGTCGACGTGTAAAGTATGGGAATGGCAGCAGCCATCGCGATCGCGGAGACATATTCGATATCCCCCCAGATTTTTCACCAATCCCGCCCATATTTTTATTCTATTTTTTTACATCTTCTAATCAAATTTTGACTTATTTTGAAGAACGCACCCAAATTTTGATCAAATTTTGAAATTTTTTTCAGGCCAAAAACTCGACCAATTTTTAATCAAATTTTGAAAAATCCTGGCCAGTGCCAAACCGCCGTGGTCATCTTCCCCACACTGGCGGAGCGAAGACCGATCGCAACAGTTAACATCCATCAAGCATCTGTATCAACATACAGATACCGCCATGGTCATCTTCCCCACACTGGCGGAGCGAAGACCAATCGCAACAGTTAACATCCATCGAGCATCTGTATCAACATACAGATACCGCCGTGGTCATCTTCCCCACACTGGCGGAGCGAAGACCAGTCGCAACAGTTAACATCCATCAAGCATCTGTATCAACATACAGATACCGCTGGGATCGGAGGATACGGGTAGACTTCACGCGACGATCAAGTGCTGCTCGAGCCAGACTGGCATACCACAGAGAAGGGAGGGCTGAGGTGAGTGTGAGGGGGCGAGGCGGCATACCGCGAAGTACAGTGCCCCACTCATGATTCCCCCAACGATGGCCAGGAGCAGCGCGGATGCCAGCAAGTCCTCCAGCGTTAGGGAGGTCATCTGATTCATGGATGCCGTCCTCACCGTGGGCGGCTCCCGGCGCATCTGTTCCTGCAGATTCTCTGCCTTGAAGTCTGTGAGGTGCGTGCACAAGCACGACTGCGCCGCCGCCACCACGCACTGAGGTCCTGTGAAGTACTGCAGCGTCCAGTCCCAGAAACACCCGAGCCCATTCAAGGGGTCTACCAGAGGGCACTGCTGCCGTGAAGTTGCCGTCCTCGGAGAGCGAATAGTTGCCGTACTTGCGGAGCCCGGCGTCTGTGCCGTTGAACTCCGGCACCGCCGCCTCCCACACCTCCTCGCACCCCGCGAGAAGGTCATCATTACCCACCCCCCACAGCATCTCCATTGCCTCCACCTCCTGTAGCACAGTGACCGCAACCGCAGTCAAGAGACATGCTAACTTCTCGCCCCGCAGTCATTATGAGGCCTCTAGGCAGCGAGTGCGCTGAAAACGATGTAGGGCCGGGCTTAGCACTAAGCGCGGAGTGCGGCTCTGACTACAAACTCACTAACGGACAGGATGGCGCATACATCCAACGTTAAGCATGCGAATGAGTGGGGAGCATCAGATCAAGGCATGATGTAAGGGCGATTGGGGGAGCTTCACCTCCACGTTGCGGCTGCGCCAGTATAGGTCCGCCCCGAGTGGCGCCGGGTTTGGAAGGGGGACGCAGCCCTCCGAAGAATACCTCTGTCCGGCCTCGTCCCAGAAGCGGCAGTCCACGTATCCGACCCACGGCAGTCCGGTCTGTTTTTCCACCTCCACCACTGCCCGGCCGGCAACCTCCTCGCTCAGCTCAATCTCCACCACCACGCCTTCGCTCAGGCTGCTGACGTTCAGCTCCTGCCCATCAGCCCCGAGGAGCACCACTGACGTACTCCCGCTCGCGTCCGTGCGGTTCGCCTCTGCTGGCAAATCCGAGTCCACCGCACCATTGTCGCTGCTGCCACCACGCCCATCACTGTCGCTGTCGCTGCGGTTTGTCCAGGCGGGATCCTCGACGTACACAAAATGCGCTTCCGTGGCACTGGCGATGAGCCTGGCGTCCACTGACTTCCTCGGAAGTGCCACTTCTGCCGCCTTGGATGTACAGTTGGCGCTCCCGGCTGTACAGTTGGCGCTTCCCTCGCTGAGCAAGCCTCGCCGGCGCCCGTGGCCGCCTGCAAGCACTGTGCCGAGAGATGGTGGGAAGGAAGCAGAGGAGGCACCCTCGCCTCCGGGTGCAGCAAGGGGCTGCGTATACAAACTTGAGTCGGCAAGGTCGGAGCGAGAACGCTGCACTGTGAGTGCGAGCGTCGCGCTGGCAACCTGCGTAGCGGAACCGCATCCCTCAACCCGCCAGTCGACTCAAAGCGCACAGCGGCCATCACCCCGAATACCAGACTCAACGCCGGGGAGCAATGATAAGTGATGCACCCGCAGACAGAATCAACAGGCAGTTCCTGGGTGCACAGGCGGTCCATTCAGCCAATTGCGTAGTGGAGGAGATATTGGAATCTGCAGTGCCTGCTGATCAGTTTGGTGTAAAGCATGACTGTCTAGGCCTTGTATAGCAGTCAGGATGCTCAAACCCTAAAGAAACCCTAAGAAACCCTTAGATCTAGATATGTAGATCTGCTGAACTAATCGTAGCCGTTAGATCATTGATGACCATCAGCAAGTGCGTAATAGTTCATCGGCCCATCACTACAGTGTCACTGCGGTCGGTATGAACACGACAGCGACACGTAGGACTCTAATTAGTGAACTTTCACTTAGACTGCCCAATCAGTAATGATTGGGCGCTGATGTTCGTGGCGTTTCAAGCTGCAAACTGGTATATCTTTTGAGAATGAAAGTTTACGCTCGCTTTTGTGAACACAGTGTTTCGAATTCTAACAGGTATGGGCCCACTTACATTGTAAGTGTTAACCGAAGGTTGTATCACGCAAAATTTCACTGCGCGTAGTATTCGAAATGGGAAGACAAGACAAGGCCAAAGTTCCAGAGGTGCCCCCGGGTCTGGGTGCGCATTCTGCTGTGGGCGAACCTTCGGGAGAAGCGAAGCCTGATGGAATGTCAACAGGGGAGAACTCTGTGGCGCTGGCTAATCTTTTTGCGCAGCAGGAGGCGCGTATGGATGAGAAGCAGCAAGAGCTATATACGCAGCAAGAGGCGCGTATGAATGAGCTTTTTAAAATGGTTCAAGCCCTGGCACACGTGGTGCCGCCGTTGGCTGTTGCGAACCAGAATGCGGGGACGGGAAGAGCTATTGAGTGTTCTGAGGCCGCGGAATCCAGCGTGTCTGGTTCCAGTGTTAAATCTTGCGTTGCGAGTGGTACTGTGGACGTACCTTTACCTCTTCTAACTGATATGTTGAAGGGGTTCCCGACTGACCAGCCGTGTTCTTGTCAGGAAGGTGAAAATGACAGCCAGTGGCTGGAATTCAGAGGCAAAATTGTACCGTCTTGTCGACACCCAGCGTTGGCGCTTTTATTGACGGACACGCGCGAGTTGGAGGACATCAAAAAGGACGAGAAGTTCTCGGTGGCGGCCAACCAGTTATTTCATGACTTTCTATCGCGCGTTACCACCAGGACAGCAAATGCAGTTGTTCGCTCGTACAGTGTTGGCGCGGACGGTGTCTCAGCCTGGCGACAACTAATTAAAATGCGTCGGAGCACGGGTTCCGTGTACTTCGTGCGGCAGGTCAAGGCTTTGCTTGACGACTCGAAGAGGTTCATGACTCTCGCGCCCCCGCTACAAGGCTTTCTTAGTGCGAGGGAGATTCTTGACAGAGTGGAGGAGTATGCGTGCACGAGCAAATTCCTGCCGGGTGGTGAGACGTTTCATGTCGGCAGCCTGGAGGCCGTGTTTGTGGCTATGGTACTAATTCCTTGAACCCGGCATATGTATATATTCGCACTATGTTCTCTGGGGACGAGCTGCCGTTGTTCAAGAAGCTGAGCGACGCGATATGTGCGCACTACGACAACGCCATCGCGACTTCTGCAGCAGCAATGGAGACGGGTGCTGGAATTATGGAGGACCGTCGCAGGCAGGACGAGCAGAAACGCGCTGCGTTGGGCAAGCGAGTTCCGTGTCCGGTGTGTCACGTGCCTGGACACTCGTCCAGTGAATGCTATGTTACTCACGAGGATAAGCGAGAGGCTTACCTCAAGAAGAATCCCAAGAGGCGGGCAGCGATAATGAAGAGGGTTCAGGACTACCAGAAGTATGGGAAGTTGCCCAATCGTGCGGCTGCTGTTGCTGAAGCTGAGCAGCACCCTGGTGTGGATGATACTGGCGAGGCTCTCTTTGCAATCTGTGAGCTGGTGGAGGACAGCGTGATTGCCGACTTCTCTGACGTCCTACCTCAATTTATTTCTGGTTGTACTGGCGACGGGGACTGATGGGCTGACGACGACTGAGTCTCAATCTGGTCTCTCCCTGAGCAATTACTATGCAGTTCTGGACGGACTTTCGTCTTCTGAGGGTCCTACCCCTGTGGGGGGTGAGAATCAGCTTATGAGTGGTTCTATCGGTGGAGGTCTGATGCTTCTAGAGGCCGGCGCTCTGCAGAGAGGAGACTGGTAAGAAGTCACACCCCTATCAGCCCAACAAGCATCGGTTCTTGTTGAACAAGCACAAGTACTTTCCGGTGGCTCCAGTGTACGACTCGTTTGTCTACATTGATACTCTGTGCACGTCCCTCCCTGGGAGGAAGCTTGCGCCTACCCAAGCCCTGTGGGAAGCAGGAAGGGAGCAGCATCTTGGGACTGGATATCAGATATCCCCCAGGCAGCCATGGTATACATCGGATGTCCAATGTGTGCATAGTATGCTCATGAGTGGCACTGTGGAAGTGTTGGACAGGGCAATGATTGTGCTGGAACGGCCTCACTTTCCTGTTGACGGCAGAGTGGTGAGCCACAAGAAATTGGTGTGTGCTGGGCATGCTGTGGCCGAGCAGTCTGGCCTGCTACAGCGTCTACTCGAGAGGGAACCAACTATGGTGCGAGGATCCTTTGTGAGGCTACGGTTGTGGGCGACTTTGCTCAGTGTGGTTACTCGAGACACTGTGCAGGTAGTCGAGAGCTTCTGGGCGCTGCTGGGCTATGATATTGCAGAAGAGTGGGACTCTGGCTCCTCCTCTGATGGCTCCTCTGATGGTGGTTATGCTTCAGACCCTATGCCGGATCTGGACAGTGCCTCTGACTCTGACGAGGAAGAAGATGTGCACCTTGGGCAGCCCTATGAAGGAGTGGGTGGTATCCCCTCTGATGATTGGGCCTCTGGACTATTCCATCTGCTTCACTGGTCTGTGGCAGAAGAGTGGGACTCCGGCTCCTCCTCTGATGGCTCCTCTGATGGTGGTTATGCTTCAGACACTATGCCGGATCTGAAAAGTGCCTCTGACTCTGACGAGGAAGAAGATGTGCACCTTGGGCAGCCCTATGAAGGAGTGGGTGGTATCCCCTCTGATGATTGGGCCTCTGGACTATTCCATCCGCTTCACTGGTTGTGGCTCTGGGCGATTCTGGGATGCCTGTTGAGGCTGACGTGAATTCTGGGCTGGGAGATTACTGCTCTTCTGATTGGTATTGTGATATACCTGGTCTTGAAGATGGGAGTGACTCCGGCGATGAGGATGCATGTGCGTTGCATGGGGACCACCCTGTAGGCAGCTCTCTCGCCCTGTACGTTGCCTCGGCAGACAACACGGCTGACATCTTCACCAGGGCCCTGCCATTGCCGGCATTCAGTGGGAAACTGGCGTTGCTGGACAGCGGGGCCACCAAGCACATATTCAATCTGGTGAGTGACTTTGGCAGTGACTTTGATCCTGCTTCTAGTTCCACTTTTAGTGTGGTTCAGGCCAGTACTGTGTCCTCGGTGGGCAGTGGAACAGTCACGTTTGCCAAGCTGGATGTGTCCACTGGGCGCGCTATTGGACTGCAGTTTGTTGGTGCTCACTGCATTCCTGGACAACCCTTCAACCTAGTGTCTGTGGTGGCGCTTGAGGATGCTGGGTTCAGTGTTGACTTTGGCGCCAGGCAGATATCCAGTGGGGGGTTGGCCTTCTCATTCTCTCGAGTTGGCAACCAGTACATCATATATGACGATCAGACTGGCACTCTGGATACCTACATGGCCTGTGCAGCCTACCACAATGACTCTGATCGGGACAAGACGGACTGGAAGTTTGAGAAAGCCGGGAAGCACATTGAGGAGCATGGGCCTTTCACTCTGGAGTTGTTTGCCTCCATTGACAACCACATCTTGGACGATTACTGCACGACTGGGAACCCTTGCTTTTGCAGGGACTGGGCTGGTAAAGCCTGCTATGGCAACCCACCCTATGAGCATGGCATTATCCTGAGATGTCTGCAGAAGGCTTTGAGTGACTTTTCTCGGGGCCTCAGTCCACCAAGTTCCTTTTTGTTCTACCCAGATGGGAGACAGCCAGTTGGTGGCAGTTTGTATCTCAGTTTACCATTGTTCATGAGTACCCTGCTGGAGAGAAGATATTCTCAGCTCCATTGGACTCATGCTACAATGTGGAGAACCTGGAGATGTGTGGGGAGAGCCGGGTATGGGTCCGGGAGACCAAGTAGCCTGTGGTGGTGATCTACAAGGATGGGCATACGGTGGAGAAGCTTGATGCCAAGATGCTGGCACATATTCGACTTGGCCATATTGGTGACGTGACCATGCAGGAGATCCTGGACGAGAAGGTCCCCATGGGTATTACTACGGCGCAGTATACCAAGAGCTTGGTGGGGCGCTGCCCTGATAGGTGTATTGCCTGTAGACTCACCAAGGCTATCAAACCGTCGATGAAGCCTACTGGCAGGGAGTGTGCTGCAGAGTTTGGCTCCCTTGTATGGTCTGACACATGTGGACCATTCAGACACAGTGCTGGTGCTTACAGATGGTTTCTGCTCTTCGTGGATGACTGCACCACTTGGATATGTGTGTACTTCCTGTGGAAGAAATCGGACTACCTGGCGACCCTTTAGATGTTCCTGGCGGAGGTGAAGCAGCACAGGAGTCGTATGGGACTTGATGAGAAGTGTCACATGGTATTGCACACTGATGGGGATACCACGATGATTGCTGGGCAGACGGAGGAGTACTGCAGAGACAAAGGTATTGAGCAACGCCATGGATCACCATACCTCCATGAGAACCAGGCTCGTGTGGAGAGGTCTCATAGGACAGTGCAGGCGATGGCTCTTGACGTCTGGCTTTGGTGTGGACATGTGGCCACTTGCTGTTCGTCACTCCGTGTACATTGTGAACAGAACGTTCAGGAGGTCCATGCACAAGAAGTCCCCTTATTACAGATTGTATGTGCAGCACCGGGACCTTTCCCATCTTCGAGTGTTTGGATGTCTGGCATATGCTTTTGTGGACCCGGGCAGAAGGGAGCAGAAGCTTAGTGACCAAGCACGGCAGCTGAGGTATGTTGGTCACTCTGAGGTCTCATCAGCCTACTTATTGTATGATCCTGAGTCAGGGAAGATAGTCAAGTCTGGCATGGTCATGTTCCATGAGGCTGTGGACAAGCTGGGCAAGGTGGTCACCACCTAGGATCCCTTTGCAGTGGCCCCGCTGAGCACCAACTTCATGGTGACGGCGTTGGATGGTGCATATCATGATGTTCTCCCGAGTGGGCTGGAGAACGGTGTCCTTGAGGTCGGGGCCTATCTACCTGACGACAGTGACGAGATTCTGGCGGTGCTGAAGGTGCAGGCGACAGATGAAACGTGCTGGGTGAGTCTCCGAGCCTATCTGGATGGGCATCCTGAGCACCTTGCTGCTGTGCGCTCAGCTGCATACAGTGGTGACCTGAATGTTGACTATCCTCTCTTCACTGAGGTCACGGTGGACACCGGGAGGAAGGAGATGGAAGCTGGTATCATATGCGCACGAGCGGTAGGGGCCAGTTCAGTGCCGTGCTGTGTTATGCTTCTCACTAACTTCACACACATTGACCTGCCGGTGGGTAAGGTGCAGTTCCCTCCTGAGCACACGTGCTTGGCAGCTATGGGAAAGGCGTGTGCTGGGGGCGCAGTGGATGTGCTCCCAGATGGTGTGACTGAGCCGAAGGGGGTCAAACAAGCTATGGAGGCGCATGATGCTGATGAGTGGATGGATGCCATCTAAACCGAGCTTGAGGCTCTGGTTGCAGTCAAGAAGGCTCAGCTGATGATGGACTTGGAGGATGTGCCTCCCGGTATACGTCTATTGGACATTTCGTTGGTCTTGAAGGTCAAGCTGGATAAGCACCGACAGTTGCAAAAGCACAAGGCGAGAGTATGTGTGAAGGGCAACAAGCGGGAGTATGGTGTTGACTACTTTGACACCTTTGCCCCGTGCACACAGTTGTCTTCAGTGAGGCTGGTTGTTATTCTGGCGCTCAACCTTGCCCTCGAGGTGTATCACATGGATGTGGAGACGGCCTTCCTGAACTCGATCCGGGAGGAGGACTTGTATGTCAAGCTCCCTAGGGGGCTGGAGTATAAGGGCAAGACGTGTGCCAAGCTGCTCAAGGCAGTGTATGGCCTGAAGCAAGCAGGCAAGGAGTGGTTTGAGACCAGCGATGCCTTCATTATGAGCTATGATGAGAGGATGAGGCGCAGTGATGTTGAGCCTTGCCTCTACTACATCCGAGATTCTGGCATCACAGTGATCATCTTGGCATATGTGGATGACTACCTTGTTGCCACCGACAGCCGTTCATGGTATGACACTTTGTGGCGGCCTTCAATCCAAGTATGCCTGCAAGGACTTGGGTGTGCTGGATCTTGTCATGGGCATCGGTGTGCGCTGGGGCCCTGGGGTGGCATATCTGTCTCAGTCTGGGTATATCTCTCAGATGGTGGAGACCTATGGACTTCAGGATGCGAAGCCGGCGAGCCTGCCTATGACTCCTGGGTGCTCTCTTGCCCCATCTGATGGTAAGGATGCCACCATTCCATTCAGGGGGTTACTTGGGCAGCTGCAGTGGGTTGCACGGTGCACACGCCCTGACATCATGGCTGCTGTGTCAGCTCTCTCTCGTTTTTGTGCATCTTATGGCCCAGAGCACTTTGTGGCCCTAAAGCAGGTTGTCAGATACCTTAAGGGCACTGTGGACCACGAGCTGGTATTGCGGACAACCTCCTCTGTGCCAAGGGGGCTGGGTCTGGCCAGTGGAGCACTACCGCTATGCATATACACTGACGCTGATTATGCTGGGTGTAAAACCACGAGGAGATCCACATCTGGCATTGCAGTCTACCTATGTGGCAGCTTACTGATCTTCTCCTCCATCATGCAGAGATGTGTATCGCTGTCGACTACCGAAGGCTGAGATCATCGCCATGTCTGAAGGGGCTCGGGAGATCAAGTACATCATCAATGTGCTGAACGACTTGGTGGACATCTGCAACCCGGTGCCTATGTACTGTGACAACCAAGGGGCCATTCATTTGGCCTCCGACTATGTCAACAACAACAGATCCAAGCACATTGAGGTGAGGAACATGTACATCCGAGAACTGGTGAAGTCCAAGACGGTGGAAGCCCTGTACGTTGCCTCGGCAGACAACACAGCTGACATCTTCACCAAACCTCTTCCTCTACCAGCCTTCCTCACACACAGGGAAAGGCTGGGTATCATGAAGTTGCAGAACTCCAACTCTGAAGACTGAGGACTGAAGGGGCACCATCCCATATCACTGGAGCTGGAGGGGCACCATCCCCATATCACTGAGTTGGAGGGGCACCATCCCCATATCACTGGAGCTGGAGGGGCATCATCCCTAAAACTGGGTGTGACAGACAGCTGGAGGGGCACCATACCCGAGAACTGGCATTCGCTAGACAGTCACCCTTTAGAAGGGGTATTGGAATCTGCAGTGCCTGCTGATCAGTTTGGTGTAAAGCATGACTGTCTAGGCCTTGTATAGCAGTCAGGATGCTCAAACCCTAAAGAAACCCTAAGAAACCCTTAGATCTAGATCTGTAGATCTGCTGAACTAATCGTAGCCGTTAGATCATTGAGGACCATCGGCAAGTGCGTAATAGTTCATCAGCCCATCACTACAGTGTCACTGCGGTCGGTATGAACACGACAGTGACACGTAGGACTCTAATTAGTGAACTTTCACTTAGACTGCCCAATCAGTAATGATTGGGCGCTGATGTTCGTGGCGTTTCAAGCTGCGAACTGGTATATCTTTTGAGAATGAAAATTTACGCTCGCTTTTGTGAACACAGTGTTTCGAATTCTAACAGGAGCCATGGTGATGCATTGAAACGCCGAGCCAGGCACCCACCTGCTGCGCATCCTCGCCGTCCACGGCCCCTGCCAGCAGCGTCTCCCCGAGCGCCGCCATTTGGCGCTGCACCTCTGCGGTGCGGTTCGCGGCCGCCTCGCGCGCCAGGTCTGCGTTCTCCGCCTCCGCATCTGAGGAGGCGTTGCCCGTTGCAGCGGGGGAACACACGCCCACCTGGCCCGCCTCGTTAAGACTGCTCAGCGCGCCCGCCATCTGCGTGGCACCGTCCAGGGACATGGAGGCCTCCTTGCCTCCGTCCCGGCTCCCGGCAATCAGCCCGTCCACCATGCCTATCGCGCCCGCCTGGGTCTCGTTGCTGAGCTCGCACGGCGCCCCAACCACTTCGCCTACTGACGCCGCCAGCGTCGCCGTGGAAGCTGTCGTTGTGTACAGCATCCCCTGCATGTCCCCGACCATGCCGAGCAACGACTCCCGTTGCGCCGCCGCGGCCGTCCCATCATCCTCCTCGCCCTCCGCCGTCAGCAGCCGGCGCCGGCGCCGCGCCGGAACCACGGCGGGCGCCATGAACAGCCGGCGCCGCATCACTGGGACCTGGTCGCCCCCTGCGGAGAGCAGTCGGCGCCGCGCCGCCGGCGGAGGAGTCAGCGCGGCAAAGGTCGCCGTGGACGAGTTGCTGCTGCTAATGTTGCTGTAGTAGTGGTAGCCATCAGTCGAGTTGTAACGCCACGCCGCGCCGGCCGCCTCGGCGTCCCGCTGGTGCGCCGCCTCGTTCAGCTTCTCGCTGAGCCCAGCAATGTACCGCGCGGTGCCGTCCGTGTCGCCGTTGCGCAGCCGGTCCGCTGCGCTGCCGAGGAGCGCGGCTGTGTCCACCTCCTCCGCCTCGCGCACCGTCACGTTGGTCTCTGCCGTGGCCGACGCGCCGAGGGCGTCCATCACCGTCACCCGGACCTGCACCTGGTGGTGACGCGCCTCGAGCCCCGCCTTGGGGAGTACCGTGAAGATGCGATACGGGCTCGGCAGAGTGCCAAAATCGCTCACCAGTGAGCTCCACGTGGCGCCCCCCGAGCCAGTCACATAGTATGCCTGCAGGGACATTACCCATTGTATCCCCGTGAGAAACTTCCGTGAAGAAGGGCGGCGCCTACCTATAATCCGTCCAAGGATAAGCCACGCACATTTGCTGACTCAGCATTTACGTAGGCGAAGAGTCCAAACATTTAAACACCTGCTTGCACTGATTACAACGGTGGCGTGTAGTGCGCAGTTTGTCCATGTGGCAGGTTTTGGGACGGTCGGATCAAAGGTGGATGGTATGAGGCAGGCTTGATGCTTCCGGAGCAGGGATGAGAACAGCCTCTGACAAATCTAAAGGAAGTCACAGCCAGCGACGAGCGCCAAAGTGGACTTCCAAACAATAGGAAGCAGGCGGATGCAGTCCTGCACCTCCACCCCGACTCTAAGACCCATCATGGTTTCTCTGCAGTTGAAGCGAGAGGCGTGGCACTTCCACCACAATTTGACGGGTGAACGCACCTGCTGGTACCACATGGGGGTGTCCGTGTCCACCCAACCAGGCGACTGGATGCTGAATTCCGTATCCAGCTCCACGCCTTCAAGCGGACTTACAAGTATTGCCCCGCCATACGGAGGCGTGTTAACCTCCACCTCGAGCACCGCAGAGCCTACTCCGATGCGATCTGTGGCGCGCAGCTGGAAGGTGTAGCTCAAGCCGGGTGTGAGGACCCCCGGGCGCAGCACGAGGTCCTCCTGCGTCAGGGAGGTCATCAGCATGGCGGAGTCCAGGGCTAGCTCTTCGCAGCTCCACTGCATTCCCAGTGTCTCTGGGCTGTCCGACTCCACAATGCTGCTCAGCGTGATTTTCGCAGATGGACTCGCCTGATGGCGTGGCCCCCGCCCCCGCCCAGCATCGGAAGCTTGGCGCAGCAGACTTCTGCAGGCTCCTCAAGCCAAGTGGCGCCAGATGGCAGGTGATTTGGCTTCGATTCGGGTAACGGATACACATTTTCAACCCTTTCTTATAACAGGTCTCCATGAGGCGTTTTCGCTTTAGGATGATCAATTCATGTCCCCCCCCCTTCTTCCTGCGGGGCGCTTCCACCTGGGCAGAATGCATACAGCTCCTGTGGGGGGTAGGACAAGGACTGCCCCTGCGCTCCGAGCCTTAGCCCAGTCACAAAAAGGTGCCGCACAAGAGCCCCTGACCTACATGCTCAGCTTTTGAGGGAGGGACAGCCTCGGTGAGTGATTTAAGCATCGCCAACAACGGTGGGCGCGGCAAATGCGTGTGCTTGTGAGCGGCAGCACCTTATCCACCATCGGAGTGATAGTCACCACGGGGGGCTCTCCGTCAAAGATGGTCAGCCACGTGCTGGCCTCGGTTCGCCGGGCGCCCTTCGTGGCGGCCAGCAAGAAGGTGTAGTTCGCGCCACCAGGGCCTCCGAGCAGCGTGAAGCTGATGCTGACGTTGGTGAGCTTTGAGGGGAGCGCCGCGCCGTCCGCTTGCACGCACGTAGACGCCACCGTGTCGGTGCGGGCGCATGACCACGCATAGTATATCTCCCCGGGCTCTCCGTCCGGGTCCACGCTGTCCTCCGCACTCAGCCGGAGCCGGTTCCCCGAGCCGGTCACCACGGCGCCGCCTTTGATCACCACAACGAGCGGCTGGGACTTCACGAAGAAGCTCAGGATGGAGGCATCCCGCACGACGGGCGCGCCGGGCATGTAGGCTGTGAGGGAGAGCTGGTAGTTGAGCCCGACCACGAGGTCGAACTTTGGTATGGAGAGCTTCAAGGTGTTCGCCTTGTTGCGCGCGGCCGTCAGGTTGAGGATGCTCTCGTCCGACGCCACGCCCTGCGCGCGCAACGCTCCGGTCCGTGAACCAATCGGAATGAAACTGGGTGAGCTTGGGAGGATCTTCAACGAGCATCCATCCCAGAAGATCCTCATAGCAGCAGCAGTCCGAGCCCTCCCCAGGGGGCGGGACGGGGCGGGGCGGGGGAACACGTGGTACACCAGGTGACAAATCGCCTCCAAGGATTGATGCTCACTCCGGGACGTGTCCCAGCGGAATCCCCCCAGTACCAAATTGGATGGTGGTCCAGGGGTGGGGGGGGGGTCATGCTAGCTAAGAGGGTGGTTAGGCCAGGCGTTTTCAC
>LGRX02006934.1:0-30628 GCA_001247695.2 Cymbomonas tetramitiformis
GACGGCAAGGGATACGGCCTGGCCTGGCCTGGGAGAGGTGGCAGGAGACGGCAAGGGATACGGCCTGGCCTGGCCTGGGAGAGGTGGCAGGAGACGGCAAGGGATACGGCCTGGCCTGGCCTGGGAGAGGTGGCGGGAGACGGCAAGGGATGCGGCCTAGCCTGGCCTGGGAGAGGTGGCAGGAGACGGCAAGGGATACGGCCTGGCCTGGCCTGGGAGGTGGCAGGGAGGCCGACGAGGGGACCAGGCCTGGCCTGGCCTGGGAGGTGGCGGGAGGCGGCCCAAGGGATACGGCCTGGCCTGGCCTGGGAGAGGTGGCGGGAGACGGCAAGGGATACGGCCTGGCCTGGCCTGGGAGAGGTGGCAGGAGACGGCAAGGGATACGGCCTGGCCTGGCCTGGGAGAGGTGGCGGGAGACGGCAAAGGGGTTGTTAGGGAGGGGAGGGTCAAAGAAGGCAGGCGGCGGCTGGATAGGACGTCAGTTGCGAGGCGAAAGTGAGAGATGGCTAGCTAGGCAGGGATGAAGGGAACGGCAGGGGGCTGTGGAGTGCAGGAGGTGGCTGAGCGAGCGACCGCGAGTGACGATAGTGGGTGGCAACGCGGGCGTCATCAGCAGGCGATAACAACGGGAGGCCAATCGTTACGCGGGCGACGGCAAGTGACAACATCGTGAGGCGAGGTGGACGACGGCACGGCATAACCTAGACAAGAGACATCAAGGGACTGTACGAACAGAGGCGAGGAGATCATAGGAAAAGAGCGGGGCGTAGATTGCTCACCCGCACCTCCATGGCAGGCGGGTCAACTTTGACCCTGGGAGCGCCCCCAGCTCCCCTTCCCCTCCCCTCACAAACAAGAGCTGAGTCCTTTCGGATGGGCAAGCACGTCCTCAATGCAACAAGCAGATCGTGCTGCCACTTCGACCCTTCATAGCTATTCTGGGTTTTCATGTCTGAAAATTGCTTAAACTTGGGTTGGGGCAAAATTACGTGGAAATGGAGGGTTGGAGGCGGAGAGGGTACAATGGAAGGGTCCACCAGGGGCGCACTTGGGTGTAGCTGCTTTGATAGGTGTGGGTGACGGGTGGTCTCCCATTCCAGAGCTCAGGTAAAAACCTACGCCGAGTGCCGCCCTCAAATGATGTCAGCTCCGGTGGAAACCCAAAGAGCCCCGCAGCAAATCAGCGGGTCGGAAACCACAGTGTGCCCAACACCGAAAAGGCTCCGGGCTGTAACGACGTCGTCAGGGGATACACCCGGTCTGGACCCCACACATGCTCTGGGCCGTAACGACAGCAATTGGGGAAACACCAAGTCTGGACCCCGCAGCCTGCCGCGGTGGTGCAATGTAGACACGTATAAGTGCTGCATAAGTGCCACATGAAAAGTATTGGCGCATGTCAGGCGAAGGCTCTCACATCAGCGATAATACCCTGAAGCACAAATAAATGGCTCATGAAGGTACGTCGAAGGCACCAGCGACGGCACCGCCCCAACAAGCTGCCCGTCCTGAATCCGTGCTCGCCGGAATCATCGGCTAGCTACCTAGCTGCTAAGGTAATAAAAAACCTTACGCACACAAAACGTGCGGAGACCTCATTCTGGTGCGCTCGGCGTTTCTCTCACTCGCTCGCTCGCGCTCTCCGCCTGCACGCCTTACCCAGAGCGATGCCGGCCGTGACGGATGCGATAACGCAAACGGCGTAGAACAGCACTTTGAAACTGTTCACGTCTGCCTTCTCGTATTTATCGTCGTGGAACTGCGACATGCGGCAGACCAGCTCAGACGAGGGGGTCGCGTCTCCATCCAAAGTGCCTATGAAATACCGGCCGTGCCGCATTGACAACTTGGTTCTCGTTGAGAACTCATCTGTTTGTGTGTCCTTTGTGGTTATGCGTACCCTGACGTGCGTCGCAACCACAGGGGGAACGCAGACGGCGAGAGAGAGTTTGTCGGGGTAGCAAAGCATGGAGACGATGAGCAGGACGCATTTCGTGTGAGAAGGCGTACAAGCGTGCTAGGGTAGGTCTGCTACGTACCTCCACCTCACCCGACTCAGCGTCTATGTGCTTGGGCACAGCATCAGGCAACCCGCTGCAAAGCAAGATCCCTCCCTCCGCGCACGCACTTCACCGTCTGTGTGCACGAAAGGAGCCTCCTTGACAAGGAAGGATCAAGCTGACTGCCATCCATCGGTCTCGAGCAAGCCATGAAGAAGAAAAATATGTAGCGCAAAGCCATGCTTGTGACGTTCGCATCTCTACAGGATAGGAGGTTTTGAGTGAGGAAACGGAGTCCTTTGAAGACGGAAAGATGTTGCAATAGGATATTGCAAGCGCCAGCAAAGGGCTTAGAATGCAGTTAACAAGGAAAACAGTCTTCCCATAGTGAAACGCAGTTCGACAGAGATCTGAAAAAAAGTAACACAACTGTAAAACTGGAAAGTCGAATTGCATGATTGACTAAGGAACAAAAGCCCCTAAGACCTAGGACACGCGTAAGCAGACTAGGAGGAATACAGAGCGATAACAAGTACAACCGTGTGGTTTTCATATTTCAATTGCTGCAGCATAGTGTGCGATTCTCTTCTGACACCTGAATAGTGCAGCACGCTCGTCCGACGCCTGAAGCTAATTTGGGACCAAACCTATTCATTCATCAGGGAGCAGACATGTTGACAACGCGCGCGAGGGCTGCGATAGATCGTTCTACGGTCTCACGGCCAAGCATTTTTTCAAACTATTGTAAGGTGGCTTCGAGGTATGTGAAATGTCGCTGAGTGACCACGGTTGTGTTGTCCGTTGTTAAAGGACATCACCATGCGTGCGGCAGTGTTCAAGTCGCGCGAGTCTAGCTCAACGCGGAAAACACAGCAGAAAACACATTTCAAAACTGACCGTGGAAATGCTGGTATCTTCGTCTTGCGCTCCATATTCAAATTCAAGGACGATACAGCTAATAAAAAGGAACTCCGGAACCCTTAGATTAAAATCCCAAGCGAGACATGCGACAACAGATCTCTTCGACGTTAACGGATAAAGACGTCCCTGCTGTCTGAAACTACTCGAAGAAACGCAGCCAATTCCCCGTCAGGTAGAAAAAGGGGAGATATACAGTACTTCACTCTTCAGCACGGCGATTCACCGCCGGTTTCCGCCACACGACAGCGACAGTTGAGTTCGCTCACAAGCTCGAAGGGGTTCCGTTCTTGCCTCGCCTCGCGTCGGAGGTGTCACTTCTTTCAGGTCTGACGCTGACGTGAGGTCACTTATTACAAGAGGTAGTTATAGCTGGCACGTCAGCGTCAGACTACTGTACATGCTCTGGACTGTGCCGGAGGCGGTTTGCCCTGTCATGCATCGCCGAGACGCAGACGTAGACGTCATGCGTGGTCATGTCGTGATGTCACTTCGCGCGATGTCGTGCTCGACGCTCTGCGGTGCTCGCGGATCGGCAGCGGCACGGGCTGGTCGCGGCGACGTCGATGTAGCGCTTGGCGAGGTGTCGCATGATTTATACTGGGAGGGAGATCTGAGCTGGAGCTGGAGGGTGAACGTGATGTGCTCAAGGCGCTGGAGCGGAGAATGAACTGGGGTAGGACCGTGACTGGGGAGGGGGAATGACAGTTACTGAAAAAGGGGGTCAGGGTTGGGGCGTTTGCTGACGGCTGAGACGGGCGCGATGGGGGAAAATGTGGTTAGGTGGTCTGACATGGGCTGCGGTAGCGTAACTAAATATGGGGGTCTGACAGGCCTTTCAGGGTGCCCGAGGGACCCCTAAACGTGTTCGTTGTTGTGACACCGAACCTACCTGGCACCCACCCTTGCTTTACCCCACCCTAGCGCCACAATTTGCGTCTAGTTTTGCCTCAATTTGAGTTGTCGAAACGTCCTATGTTCGGATAAACGTGACCCCCCCGGACGTAATTTACACGTATTTACGTGTTTCCGGAGTTTTGAGAGTTACCCGTAATACGTAATGCACTATGGAGAAAATAGCATTACATCCCAACGGACATATTCACATATACGAATGAGAGAAAGCCCTGCAATAATGACATTTCTGATTACTTATCTACGGTATTTATTCACGGTAACCTTCACACAATTCGACACTAGGCATTAGGACCCCCAACATATGAACATAGAACATACTGTACGGAAGTACTCGAGTGCAGTGACAAGAAGAGAGATATATATCAGATAGGCAGATATATATGCTCGAGTGCGTGTGTGCAGAACAGTCTCGCAGGGGCGGGTGTTCTCGGATACTAAGATGATATAAAATACTGAGTCAGGTGTTTTATAGCACACCGTGACACACGAGACAACGGACACTGGTGACACATCGGGCTGAGGGGTGACAAACAGGAGACCCACTGTGCCACCCCCTTACTGTGGGGGTGGCAAGATTGGGTTCCCCGTGACACCACCTCACCCCGTGGGGTTGAGGTGTCACCAGGAAAAGAGACAGGAGCACTGCAGGGTCTAGGGGCCAAACTGGCCCGAGCAGTTCGGCATGCGCCATCCAAAATTGTCCAAAAGTCTGTTGCTAACTAATTCTAAAGAGTTCGGCTCCCTCGAGAGTCAATCACAAGCCGAGTGGGCATGGAGAAGGGTCCTTCCGAACTGTGCTGCTTGATCTCAATCTTGCTTTGCTGCTGAGCTGGATGCTGATGCACCCTGGAACTTCGGGATCCACGGAACGGAACGGAGAGCCGGCCAGTCGGTGTCGTCGTCGTCCAGGGCGGTGTTGGGCATGGGCCCCGGCTCGTCACGATCGAGCAAAGGGCGGAACGGGAACGCAGCCGCGCCATCGTCGCCATCGCCGGCATCGTCCTCACCCGCCGCATACTGCAACGAGGGTGAACCACGGCTCGCCGGGGGACCAGGGGCCGCGGCAGGAGGCACACCACCGGCGGGCTTAGCCCAGGCAGCAACGGTGGGGCGCTTAGGCGCCTTCGGAGCATTGGGCGGCCCCCTGGAAGGCGCAAAGGACGCGGCGCATGCGTAGGGGCAAATCCCCTCTGTGTCGAGGTGCCCATCGGTCACGCCCCACAGACGGAAGCACGTGGTGCACGGATAGCCGACCCCTTCCCACATCAAGTGAGGGTTGCGGGGGCTTTGGGCCGGCTTCCAATCTCCGACGGGCTTGGTGACGGTCTTGGTGCGCATGGTGTTGAATGTGGCACCACCAGGTCCGTCCGCCCGTGCCCTGCCACCACCAGCGCCCGAGGATGCGGGAGTGGCCAGGCGGGAGAGGTGTCCCTCGGTCTGCCAGACTGTGGAAATGCGGAGGGCGAGGGTGGAGAATGTAAACCTTTGGCCAGCGGCGAGCTCACGTAGCACCACCAGATAAAGTGGGGATACGTGCGGAGAGCTCGCCGCTGACCGGCTGAGAACGTGCTGTACGTCTTGCACACGTCCAGCGTCGTCGTAGTCGGGATGAAGGCGTTGATGTTTGTCGCCCAGGACGCGGAGAACCGTAAGCTGCGGGGCGGGGTCGGCGGTCTCGCTAATCTTCGTTTCCCGCAGCTTCGTCCAGAAGCGGAAAGTGTCGGGGTCCGTGGAGGCCTCGACGTGGTACCGTAAGCGCTGCAAGGCGCAACGTCCATCGCGGGGGTGGACTCGAGCGGACTCCTGGTAGAGCGCCAGAGCCGTGCCGTTGAGGACGCCCTTGAGGATGATGAAAATCAGCTCGTTCAGCGCCCAGTGGTACTCGAGGTACTCGTGTTCCAGGTCGAAGAGCTTGTCGTACTCGAAGTGGGAGATGGGGGACAGGACGTGGCGAAGATTCCCAAGAAGGACCGCGAAGTCGGTCTCGGAGTCCTGGCCGTCGAGCGTGTACCCCTTCTGCGGCTTGAAGCCATGGGAGCGGAGAACCTTGACGAGCTCCTCACCATAGGTGAAGGCGTAGTCCAGCTTCTCGGCGTACTCATACTGCTGGGATGCCCGGACTGGGGTGGACTCCCAGACCGAGGCGTCTCGATGAAACTCGGCGGAGGTGGCAGCCAGCGAGATAAAAGTCGGCTTGCTGATAAGCGCTGACATGCGCACCACCGGATCGGGATTTTGCACCGGCGTGCGGGAACCCCTCAGTGGAGAAGGGGCCGCAGAGCCAGGGAGTGCAGAACCCGCAGGGGAGCCGGATGCAGCCGCGGCGGCACGCGCGGAGCGAAGGGCCCCCAACACAGGTCTAGGGCTTCGGCGATTAGACACCATGGCTGGAAGTACGTAATCGGGAATCTTGTAACTAGCGCAAAGACAACGGGGCTCAACTCCAGCCCAAATCGCCAACGGTTTGGTGATAAAATTTTGAACGCGGCCGCGATCTTCAACGGTGGCCGAGGTCTGAATGTGGTTGCGGACGGCGACGTGCGTCAGCTGCCGGCGGCGTGCGGCGGTTACAAGGAGAATCGGCGCGCTCCCCAGGGATCCAAAGTAACAAACGAACACCCACAAGTGGTGGCCGATAACCTGACAAGAAGAGAGATATATATCAGATAGGCAGATATATATGCTCGAGTGCGTGTGTGCAGAACAGTCTCGCAGGGGCGGGTGTTCTCGGATACTAAGATGATATAAAATACTGAGTCAGGTGTTTTATAGCACACCGTGACACACGTGACAACGGACACTGGTGACACATCGGGCTGAGGGGTGACAGACAGGAGACCCACTGTGCCCCCCCCCTTACAGTGGGGGTGGCAAGATTGGGCTCCCCGTGATGCAGGACACAAGAGTCAGCGAGGAGAGCAGGTATCAGCGAATCGGCCAGTGGGCCCAACCGGCTTATGCAGATCTGCCATAGATAACCGTAGGTGCTCACTACATGGGAAGCGTTCCGAAATACTGGTAAATCCTGGCAAAATACAGAAGGTACTTAAGGAATACATTTGTATTTAACAAGGATACTCCCCCTCTACACGCTTCCCATGTAGTCATCTCTGACTTACCTGTTAGTCACCACCCACAGTGCTGGGGTGGTGTGCTGAAATCTGTATAGGCAGCCCTGACCGGGAGTCCCGGTGCAGGCCCCTATGACAGATTCCAAGGTAGCCAACATTGGACCTGTGACTGATCCGTAAGCCCGTGCTGTGACACATCAAGGTGTCACAGGTAGCGGCTAGGACCGAGACCGTTCCGACTCCGTGACCGTTCCGGGTATATCTAGCTTAGGGTTTATTATCTTGACTGAGTTTATCTATATTGGTTCACTGACTGTCTGATATCTTGAACCGGGATATTCCAGTACATTTGATACTAGGCCACAAGAGGCAAATATCACTATCCCGCAGCATGGTTTTGAAAGGCGTTCGGATCTAACCGTTTTCGAAAGCAGGAGCTAGCTAAATACTCAAGCGAGCATAGTGGAAGTCCGTGGATGCCATTGTCGTTTCGGATGCTCTGTGACCATTGGTTCCCAGTGACAACGGCGTTTGGTGTCCACGCGCGCTTGCGTTTGCCCTGTCATGCATCGCCGAGACGTCATGTGTGGTCATGTCGTGATGTCACTTCGCGTGATGTCGTGCTTGACGCTCTGCGGTGCTCGCGGATCGGCACGGGCGGGTCGCGGCGACGTCGATGTAGCGCTTGGCGAGGCGTCGTGCATGATTTATACTGGGAGGGAGATCTGAGCTGGAGGGTGAACGTGAAATGCTCCGGGCGCTCGAGCGGACAATGAACTGGGGTAGGACCGTGACTGAGGGGGGAATAGTTACGAAGAAGGGGGTCATGGTTGGGGCGTTCTTGGCAGTGAGAGGGCGCGATGGGGGCAAATGCGGTGGGGTCGACATGGGCTGCGGTAGCGTGACTAAATATGCGGGGGTGGGCAGACTTTCAGGGGTGCCCGAGGGACCCCTTCAAGCGTGTTCGTTGTTGTGACAGCCGAGTGTCACAGGTAGCTAGACTCGAGACCGTTCCGACTCCGTGACCGTTCCGGGTATATCTAGCTTAGGGTTTATTTCTTATGAGAGTTTATCTATATTGGTTCACTGACTGTCTGATATCTTGAACCGGGATATTCCAGTACCGCTTAATCAACGAATTTTCATAATAACTGAATATCCGCATATAACCGAATAATCCGTTGTAACAGTTTCATTTTCCCCGTATACAGTAAGCATACAAAAGAGGCGGTTCCGCGGTTCGCATAGGTTTTCTGGAAGGAAAAGGTAGCGAAATTCAGGCCAAACACGAAAAGAACCAGAGGTTACAGTACAAACGCTCATCCGAAATAGCGGTACATTCAGGGGCAACGGAGCTCGATTTTGGCGAACGGTTCAGAATCGCGGAAAACCGTAGATCGCAAATCTCAGTCGTTCGATTTTTCCGATTTTCCCGTTCTGGTTTTTCTTCCGAGCGTGAGCGTGCATTTGTGTTTTGCAAAACTTACGGGAGGAGTCTTACTGCCGCCTGTTTGACCGTGTATATCGCATTGAAAACCATCATACCAAGCATGCGCATGCACAGAATAATGATCCTAAGACTGTTAGTACCAAGTAGGTACCAACAATCTGAGGATCTGCTCGCGCGTTATTCACATTTTCAGAAATCCCTCGAGGGAGCAACTTTCGCCCTATGCGGGAGTATGTGTTTTTACTCAAAAGCGGATTCGCCACCAAATTCGCCTCCCGCGTAACTTTCGCCTCGCTACGCGCGTTAATGAATTAGGTACAGTTTTGGAATGCGGAGACTCTTGCGCATCGGTTGCCATCATCCGATATACCCCACGAGCGAGCGGGGTATAGCGGATGCTCGACGGAGCGTTCCGAGGGTTGAGCGAGTCAAATCACACGCCATTCGTCTAAGATTTTCCTCAGTTCTTGTTACCAGACAACAACTGAGCAGCAAGGACCCGCCAGTATGCTTCCTTAGACGCATACTAGTAGGTCTGGAAAGGCCCGTAAGCAAAGATGAAATTTTGCGGCCAAGAAAAATCATACAGTGCATCAAAAATCAGCCCAAACCCTGAATTTCCGATGACGCGGCTCCGTTGCCTGAAATGGGCAGATTTGTACCAGTATTTCAGATGACCGATTGTGTCACGACCAGTGATGACATTATATTGAATGTGACATTATATAATGTCACATTATATTGACCATTGATATGTAGGTGACATTAGATAGGACAAATCTGAAACGACATTAGTTCGACGTCATTATATAATGTTCAATCTACGGTTCACAACATTATATCGAACATTAGTTGATCGGACATTATATAATGCTCGAACTAATGTTGTCCATAGTGGTTCGAACATTAGTTCGCACATTAGTTCATAAAGAGCACGCAACGCCGTCTTCGGCATTCTGAGTTCGGGTTGCAGGAGGGGAAGAACCCGCACGGGAGCAACCAGCTGCAAGGTTGTTCAAGTGAAAAAATAATTGTTACGGCTGCTGCGTGGCTACTTACTATCCTGCAACTCGGACTCGGAATATGTGGCGCCCTGCGTTGCGCTCTATTTCATGTTTCAAATCTTCGAACGTTTCGTTTTCTGCGTGGCCTCAAATTGCATGCCGGACATGGGGGCGGAACTCAAGAAGTTCCGCGAGGTCTGCGCATTTCCTTGGAGGATATCGAGAAAGTTGGTGGTGTGCTAGTTTGGTGGTCTCTGAATGAGAAGAACTTTCCCTTCATCGCTCCTGTCGCTCGCGCCATACTCGGCATCCCTAGTTCCCAGATTGAGTGCGAGAGGATCTTCAGCATCGCTGGTTTGATTGTGGGCCTACGACGTACACGTCTCTCACCTGAAGCTCTCAATGAGATCGTCAACATCTACAAGAACTACCCCAATGACCCAACCTACAAGTTGCCTGCTCTGGAAGGGGCTGACTTGGACCCCGCGGTTGATTGGGATCACCTGGCCAAGAATGAGGAATCGGCAGTGGTTGAACACGAGGTTGAGCTCCGCGTGAGGCGGGCTTCCTTGAGGAAGAAGATGACATTGATGCATAGAGTGCCTTGTTCACTTTAGACGTATGATCCTAAGGACGCCATAGATGTGATATATCATATGTGCCTGACTATTTATATGGTTACGATATGATAAATAGCAGCTGCTTTTGTCATCAATACAGTGAATATAACACCAGTAATGACATTATATCGCACAGACATAGCATGTCCCTGCACCAATTGAACTAATCGCATTGGCATAACATGTACCTGCACTAACATACCATGTACTTGCACTAACATAACATATTATGCGGAGATGCATGCCGTTTTCGTCGATATAAGGTATCGATATAATGCCCAAACTACTGTTTAATAACATATTTTCGACATTATATAGGGTCACATTATATAATGTCCAATATAATGTTCCCGACATTCTATTGAGCATTATATAATGTCGCCAATATACTGTTGAAAAAGAAAAAAAGAAAAAAACCACGCCCGTCGGTCGGGCGTATGAGTAAATTAATTTCCCCGGCCCTACTCTGGCCGATATACTGTTCAATATACTGTTGAACTACTGTGTATGTTACTGTCGCTGTCGTATCAAATCAGCGAACTACTACTCTGCAGAGAGTTTCCAGCAAGTTTTGAACAGTGTTCTGAACACCAAATCCAACAGGGTCATCATCCACGCTGGAATCGTGACGGACACGTCAACGTGACGTCACCTCTCGAGTGTTCCGAACAGTGTTCAGAACAGAAATTTCTGATCACCTAACACTGACGAGGTGATCGGAAACTTTCGTTCTGAACACTGTTCTGAACACGCTCCGGCGAGGAATTATGACACAGGTTCGCGAATTTTATTATGACACAGTTTTCGATGTACACGCGAGCGATTTTTGTACAGGCAAGCGATTTCTGTCATTTGTTGTCCATGTCATCCTGTTCGATTTGGTGTTCAGAACACTGTTCGAACTCCTTGCTGGAAACTCTCTATTATATTCAATATAATGTCATCACTGGTCACGACCTGCTCGTTCCATTGCTTTCTGTCGAGAATCGCGCGATCGGCCGCGCAGCGGCCGAAGCTCGTAACCTCTGGCTTGCGAGAGTGGGACACAGTAGGGCTCAGCGGAGCGGAGCTAACCATAACCATAACCATAACGGCACCCTCGGCCGAGCTTGTGTCATCTGTCATGTCACCCGACAGATTCATCCGTCGAGTGGGGTTGTTGATGAGAGAAGCAGAGAACGACAGATAACAGATCGGTCTGTTTCGGGATTTCGCGTTTGGAACCTTCCGAGACGTAAGATTTGCATTCCTGTAGACGAGTGCTCCTAATTGCACCAAAACATTCCTGTAGACGGCCCAAAACGACAATAGCTGCGCTTTTGCTTGGGGCTCACAAGGAGGCGGTGGCGGGCAAACCAGTGCTTTGCCCGGCGCACACGTGGCGCCCAGCTCGACGCACCTTGGTCAGTTCCGTTAGAAGCATGTTGAACGCGAACGCCTACGAACCATAGTACGCGAGGAGCTCCCGAATGCGCAGTAGATTGTGAGTCGCATCGTACTTCCTTCGCTGTGTGTCGGCTCGTCGGTTTTGAGTTCAACGTCACTGAAGAGGGTGAATCTTAAGGCCGAACCGTGACATTCTGATAGGTTTGTTCAACAAGTTTGTTGCGTGGGACGCTCAGGATCAGCTGTGACAACGATAGTGGCCAGAGAAATTGACCACGATGAACTATGACAACGCACATCTTGACTCGTGCGCCCGGTCGCCCAATCTGACTAACACCCGAACTTCGGACCTTAGTTTTCTGCCCTACCTTCGGCGACGTGGGCAACTACTCAGCTCAACCCCTCATCACGTAGGGCTGTTTATGCGGGAGTGAAGGTCTCGGAAGATACGCGAGAATCTTCCTCGGACGTTTCTGCGTTCCCGCAGCGCTCCGCTTTACACGTTCGCGCATCAAAAGCCGGTTTCCATCGAAGTCACACAGCTTGTTTCGCTTGGTTTCGCTTTTTGGTCGGCGGGGGACCGAGGACAGTGCGGGTTGCCGACTAGGTGCTAGCCTGCCTCTGAAGTTTCGATTTTGCCTTCGAGGATCATCTCAACCGGTTGCCCGCTTTCTTTGCTGTTCTGTGTCGAGACAGGTTTTTACTTGGCTGAGCTCAGTTAGCAGCGCCGCTTCTTGCCGACACCCGTATACTTGTAAACTTCTGTGCCTAAGCACTTGCCTGCGGTACCGTGGAACTCAAAACGATTCCAACTGAGTTTTGTTCTCCGATCCTCTGCCAGACGCGGGGAAAGGCGTTGGGCTGGCTGTTTTCGTACCGTTATCGCCGGGGTCGCTGCTGCAGAAAATGCGGGCGCTGTTGTTGAGCTAAGCGAGAAATGCTGCTCTCTATAAGGCATGCCACGCCTCGCGAGTCATGCTAAGCTGCGACATTTCCTTGAACTCCAAATCTTGACTATTCGAAACGCCTTTGCCGTCTGCCTCTCCCGTGCCAGGTTCGAGCAGGGCCCTGGCGTTAATCGGACCCGCAGGCTCCGCTCTTTAACTTTGCCCACTAAGGAAAGCGAAATCACGGAAACTATCCTAAACAATCATCAGGCATGCCCGGCCCTCACACGCGGATAGTCACTCAGGACAGTATCGATTCCAACATTTGCGATGCCGCGTGAAACCGATTTTCAAGTTGTTCACGCGTATGGGAGCGCTGAGTCAGCGGCTGCTGGGTGGGCACCCTGAGGAGCGCTAAGTAAACAGGCGCTGGCGGGCACCCTGAGGAGTGCTGAGTCAGCAGGCGCTGGGCGGGCACCCTGAGGAGTGCTGACTCAGCAGACGGGGGACACCCTCAGGTGGCGCACAGTAGAGGTGATGCTGTTGACCCATTCAAGGTGGACGACTTGGAGGGCTATCTTTACAAGCAGGGTGCGCCCCGATAGCTTCCACTCTAGGCCCCTTGCCACGTGTAGTGCGACCCGTCGCCGAGAATGAGACCATCTTCGCCCTGCTCTGCATACTATTAAGAATGCATACTATTAAGAAAGATACGAGGGTGTTGGCGATGAGAAGGAGAGGTTGCATTCCCCAAGGAAAGAAAGAGGCTGCAAGTTTGTGGACATCAAAGATTCAAGGGGGCTTGGCTTGAGGGCAATTAAACACCTTCAGGGCCAGGTATCGAAGTGAATGGATATCGAGGGAATGAATTTTTGCGGGAAGTGAGTATCAAGGATTCGAAAACTGATTTGTGTGATAAGCAAGAACCCTTATCGTGAATGGGCCTGAAATCCGGGACATAAGGAGGTGGGGCATCAAGGATGGGGAGCAAGGATCGGGGTCTCGGCACTTTGGGGGCTTTTCGAGGCAAAGATAAAGACCGGGGAAAGGAAACGGGCAAGCAACGCTGCGAATTGTTGTGTTTGATATGCATCATGCATTATGCCGGGAGATGAATCGCGTTCAGATGTTAGCATTGGAGAGAAGGATGGATAGGACTGCCAGGTGCTATTTAGTCGCTGCAATACTTGCTCCACGGCAGCGTCTAACAACGACTGACTGACGACATCCAGGTCGGTGAAATGGGGCTTCCAGGGCCTTCTTAGGCCACCAGACCTAAAAGAGCTCTGCGGCCGCCGCAGTCCCCAGGGTCCCCCTCGCCTCCGTGGCCAAACACTCCCCGCAACGATGGTTGTAGAAGAGGTCCCTGCACGCCGCAGATGAGGCCAATAAGGAGAGCCTCATAGCTCTGCGGGGATGGGAGGGCGCGTTGCTCCAGGGAGTGGGTCCTTCTACAAGGGGTGGAACCGAAGGTACTTCTATCTATCCAGGACGGCGATGTTGTACACAAAATATGCCAGCTCACCAGATAAGAGTGGTGGCTCCATTCCCTTTGCATCGGCACGCCCCGCCTCCGTCTCCTACGACTGCCACTCCTCCCTTCTCCTATGGGCCTGATTAATGCTCTTCCGTTTGATGTGAATATGAGATCCTACTTGACTTGATTCGTGTGAAAAGGGGGCTTATGCCTTGACCGGTGACAGCAGGCTCTGAGAGTGAGAGCACAGATCGTACACTCGATGCAGTTAATGGTAGTTTACTCACGTGAGGCATCCGATGGTAGACAACTTGCATGAGGCATCTGATGTTGTGCTCGCCGTATCCGTTGATAGAGCTCATTCATTCACTGCATCCAGTGGTAGGTTACTTGCATGCCACATCTGATATTAGGTCGCTATCTCATTATGAATCCCACGACTGAGATCGTGCATTCGTGGAATGTTGTACATGACGCATCCTTTGGTGGCTTACTCACTTGCCGCATCCGATGGTAGAGGTCACTCAAATGCTGTATTCGATGGTTGATCACTCACTCTCCACTTTTGACAGCGTATGCTTTGCCAAATTCGATGGTCGGCCACCCACTGTTCACATCTGACAGCATATTCCTTGCCACATTCGATGGTTCAGATCAGTCACTCGACGCATGCAATAGTTGGCCACTTTCTCGCCACATGAGATGGTCGAGATCATTCGCTGCATCCGACAGTAGGTGCAATGACTCCTCCAGGATTCGTCCAATCCTGGAAGTCGTCCACGAGATGCATCCGATGGTCGAGGTCATTCACTCAGCGCTTCTGATGGCAAAGACCATGCACACGCCAGATTTCGTTGTGGGACCAAAAAAGAAAGAAAACAGCACATTGAGCATATTATTGTGGGGCGCTTTCTTGCTGCATGCGATGTTAGAGGAAGTGGTGAATACACGCCCGACATGTCGCACGCACGACGCGTGTTTTCTTTGACATGTCGCATTCACGACGCGTGTTTTCTCCTAGGTAGCTTAGCAGCAAGCCTTCCCGTGAATCGGCCGAAGAAGGTAGCAGACAAGATGACCGCGCTCTTGGGATCAAGGGTGCATGCTGATTGGTGATTTGAAGGGACGAGGGGCTGCGAGCGGCTCAGATCTCGTCAGTTTCCCCGACGAAGAACATCATCGGTGGAAAGAAGTTTGTGGACTGTGGCTTCGCAGTGAAATGTTCATATCGCACCTACCATCTCGTGGCGGATGCTCCCAAGGCAACCTGCCCCTCCTCCCCATATTAATCAGTCCCCCATGTAACATGGCGTCATCCACTTAAGGAGGGTGGAGCAGCGAGAGCCCTAGAACCTCAGCCCCGTTGTGACAACCAATCATGCACCTCTTGCTCGGGCCTTGGTGTGCACCCACCCACCCCCCCTCGCCCCAAACTCAGCCAGCCAATCAACTCTTGCTCAGGCCTCAGTGCATTCACCCACATGACTCCGTAAACCATGCACCTCCCGCCTGACCTGGGGTATACCTTCCCCTCCGACCAGGTCAACCATGCGCCTCCCGCCTGACCTGGGGTACACCACCCAGGGTTCAGACGTCAGCCATGCAATTATTCCCTAAGCTCGGGCGCTCCACTCGATGAAACGTGCACCCACCCTGAACACAAGCATGCTCAAGGGAGTAGACATGCCCACATAAACTCCGCCGTCCGTCCTCAAGCAGCCTTCCAGTTGCTGCTAAACCAGGTCATCACCGTGCCAGCAGGCGAGGGACCTGAGACGCCTTCACAGGGCACTCCGCCGTGTCTGAGGGCCGCACACCGTGGGAGGGTCGGGAGGGGGCGTTCCTTGCAGCTGCGGGCGAAGTGGATCCAAGCAATTGAGAGTTCCCTTGAGAAATTCAAGCCCTTCGCCGGAAGGTGCCCTCTCTACCCCGCCCACCTTCATCCCCTCATGCCCCAGAGGACCTAGCTGCTTCGTTGCCTCGCAAAAAAATCAACTCTTCGAGGGTGCAGGACCGACCTTGTGTGCGAGCCGCGGCACCGATCGATGCAAAGCTTGCCCAAGGCGCGCCCAGGTGTAGGGAACATCGGAGTTTGGACGGAGGTTCCAACCGGTGGCCGCTCATGCTCAGTCACTACCTGCAGCGGCACTTGCTTGCAGCAATAGCACCGGTCGCACGGCGGAGCCGCTCCATCGCGCATCGTCCTTGCTCCCCCCACCTGGGGGCGCGCCGCTCAGAGTGCTCTGCTGAGGACGGAGGGTGCAGGGACAACACCACCCCCAGAACGGAGGGCTCCAACATTTCGCCGGGATACATGGTGCTCCCAATACCTCTGTCACGCACCCGAGCTGCCGCAACCATTGTGACACGCACGTGGAACGCGCGTGTGGACCTGCTGTGAGCCGCAAGTGGTGACCAGGCTTGTCTGCCTTGCGCTGCCCGATAGAGCGCCAAGGCTTGGTACATCGTGCAGAGGCGATTGAAAAACCATGAAAGTGGCGGAGGTTGAAGAGTGCGCCCGCTTGTCTCAGCATGTGAAGACGACACAGTTGGCCACTTAGTTTGCCATGCCTTAGCCTGAGGCCCTGTGGTTTCGGCGCCGCGGCTGCCAGCCTCTCAGCTCCGGCTTTGCGGCCAGCGCTCTGGCTGCTCACGGCTACTGCCCCCCGGCTCGGGCCTCGAGCAGTCGGGTGTGTGTGCATTGCGTCTAGCTGGGAAGCTCCCTCTGCGATATTCGGTGCCTGCTCATTCCTGCAGGAGCAACTGCTGCGTTGCCGTGCGGCGTCACGCGCTGCGCGCCTTTCCCATCGCTATCAAGTCGTTCCATCGAATAGGCGATCTCCCATAGTTGAAATTCGGCAGATCCACAGGCTCAGGGGCTCTGCAACCGTGGGCACAAGGTCAGGGCTGACGACTGCCATATCGATGCGGCGCTGTCAAAGAGTCACGCCAGATCACAAGTTAGTGGCGGGCAACGCGCTTTGCTTTCACCCCTTACTCTGCATGCCTTGGGCAGGCGCGTGTATGCGCTTGAGGCCTCAGGCGGGTATGAAATATGTTGACCATTCCATCGTAACGTCGACCGTTGATTGTTTTGTCGCGATGGAAGGTCCCGATCCGACTGAACTGTCTATGGTAGCGGGACCTGAATGCCATGATGCAAGTTGAGCGTGCGCGCGATGAAGCCGTGGTCAAAATGATGCAAGTCGAGCGTGCGCGCGATGAAGCCGTGGTCAAAATGATGCAAGTCGAGCGTGCGCGCGATGAAGCCGTGGTCAAACTGATGCAAGTCGAGCGTGCGCGAGATGAAGGGGGGTTGGGTTGGGGTTTGTCCAATCAGCGAGGGTGCTTTGAGGGGTTGGTTGGGTTGGGGTGTGTCCAATCAAAGCGAGGGATGGACCATATTTCGACGCCCCGCGACACCGGCAGGCAGCGGACAGAAACAGAATGGGATTATTGGAGTGGGAGCATGGAGGACAATGGCGAGGCGCTCGGTGAGAGCGCATCCCTCGCTGGCGGCGAGAAGCCCAATAACGAGCCGAAAAGTGATGCCATCGATATGGCAATACTGCCCTGGTTTCAACACACTGAGGAAGACGACGAGGAGCTCCCTGCGGAGAACGCCGCAGAAGGGCCGCCGCGGAGGGCCCCTAGCACCGGAAGCCTCGACACGGAGCTGGCGACTCCCGGGCAAAGCGTTGACGCTGGGTGTGCATCAGAGCCGGTGGCGGCCGACGGTGATCTGGGGCGGCAGCGAGCCGAGGCGAGCAGCCGGTGGGCGAAGATGATGTGGAGGGTGGCCACCCGGCTGGCGGTGGCGCAGAAGCGGCAGTGGAAGCAGCTCGCTGGGACCGGTACGGTCATCACTCCACCCCTCCCAGCATAGCCGTGTGACGCTGTATCACTTCGGCTCTTCCTATCATCTCCCCGGGTCGCGCGAGCGCATTTCTGTCGCTTCAGTCAGTGGAGCATTAATCAGATTCCGGAGGCCGATGGCTACGACTTCATGAGTCACTCGGAGGCCGATGGCTACGACTTCATGAGTCACTCGGAGGCCGATGGCTACGACTTCATGAGTCACTCGGAGGCTGATGGTTACGACTTCATGAGTCACTCGAGGCTGATGGCTACGACTTCACGAGTCACTCGGAGGCTGATGGCTACGACTTCACGAGTCACTCGGAGGCTGATGGCTACGACTTCATGAGTCACTCGGAGGCTGATGGCCACGACTTCATGCGTCACTCGGAGGCTGATGGCTACGACTTCATGTGTCACTCGGAGGCTGATGGCTACGACTTTATGAGTCATTCGCTCCCCCCTTGTAACCGAAGCTAAACCAACGGCAAATCATCAGGGGTTCGCATCTACACTACTGGTCGGGGCAGCCGTCAGTGGGTCTCATCCATACACATCGGGGTGCTTGGGACTCATAAATTTCCAGATATTGCTTGGTTTGTCAGAGGGCCGGGACCCGACGTTGCTAAGCTGGAGAGAGTAGCGCGCATACGCGTATCACGCAGAGCTCGTGCCGCCAAGGGGCGCAGGCATGGACAGGGCAGGCCTCATCTCACCGGCCGGGGGAGGTACGCGCGGCTCTGGAATGATCTGACGGAGCTGGGTGGACATGGGGCCGGATGGAGGCCTCAGAGCAAGTGTGGTCCGAGGCGGTGCGCATGGCGGTGTGGCTCGAAGAGGCCAAGGAGATGTGCACCGTATCGCGCAACAGCGAAGTAGAACACCAGGTGCCCTTCCCTGCCCCCCTGTCCATGGCGACGCGATGTGCACTACGCGATGTGCGCTACGGTGCACAGCAATATAGAGGGGATGGAACCTGCCCTCAATCTTCGCCACCCAAGCAGCTATCATCCGGCCAGCAGTCGGCTGTAGCTTTTATCTCCAGCCGCCGCCCGCGCTGGGGAATGCCGCTCTTCAGCTGAGTCACCCCCCTTCACTGCAAGGGAGGTCGATTTTAGGAGATTCGTGGCCCACTTTGAATGAATATCCGGCCATCCATTTATCTGAGGCGTCGCACGATCAAGTGTAGCTTTGAGGCCCTGGAGGCCCTGGAGGCTGTGGCGTGCTCCACCGGGCCAGCAAAGGAGAAGACTCCCAGCAATTTCACGGCCGATTACTGCAGCCATGCTTGCGCACTCTGGATGAATGGTCGGGTGGTTGTGGGAGACATGCGACGAGCGAAAAACCCAACCCCAGCTCAACATTGTTGGCTGCACGCGATGACACGCGCACATGAGCAAATTCAGCGGTCTCTTGCGTGTCATTCGTAAGAGACACGCGGATCAGTGAAGTCGGAGAAAAGAGCCGCGCTTGCAGAAATTGAGCGTATATGGCAAATCCTCAGGATCTGGACGCCCTTGCCAATGTGGAGAGAAGGCCACCAGTGCTGATTTTGGAATAGCTAAGCGCACATTGCGGTCCCCGGCCAGCAGAACGCTGAGCGTGTGCCCGGCCCAGGCGGGAGACATTTGACTGCCCTTGCACGGGATGGCTGCGGTCAACTGCAGTTGGAGATTGAGGCACTCAAGGCGACTCTCACGGAGGTGAATGAGGCCAACGCAAAGCTGCAGGTTGGTTGCGCGAGTCAGCTGGCGCTTTGAACTGCCTTGCCACTGCCTCTCTCTTCACCTCACTGTGCCGGCACGATGCTCGGCCTGAGGTCACCGCCCCTCTCCTGTGCCCCTCCCGAGTGTTCATGATGACGCGCTCTGCATTGGTTCGCAGAACTTTCACCCGAGGTTAACCGAGGGGAACCGAGGTGAATCTGTGTTGCCTCTGAGGAGCCGAGCCACGTCCAGGGCAGGGCCACGCATGCTCAGCGGAGGGCTGGGACGGGGAGGGCGCCTTGCCAGGCGGAGCTGCATGAGATGAAAGCGGTGGTGGCTCAGCAGAATGCGCTGCTTTACCCGAACAACGAAATCGACAGCGGCGCTGAAACGCCTCAGCTGCCCTTCGATCCCGTGCTCGGCCCCGGCGACTTCCACCTGCAACAGGCGATGCTATGGTATGCCTTCCTTTGTACTTGGGCGTCACCCTCCACCCCATTCCAGGGTTTTTTGGAACAGGCATTCCTGGAAGACAGTCAGTCTGTGACGGCCGAGCTGATTTAATGTTGATGGGACTCAGAGATCCCCCCTGCGCCGAGGCGCGGCCTGCAGCATCTGGTGGCCTCAGAGGTCCCCCCTGCGCCGAGGCGGCCACCCGCAGCATCCTGGTGACCGCGGGAGGTCCCCCCTCAGCCAGGGCAGCCTGCCCGCAGCATCTGGTGGCCTCAGAGGTCCCCCCTGCGCGGAGGCGCGGCCTGCAGCATCTGGTGGCCTCAGAGGTCCCCCCTGCGCCGAGGCGCAGCCTGCAGCATCTGGTGGCCTCAGAGGTCCCCCCTGCGCCGAGGCGCAGCCTGCAGCATCTGGTGGCCTCAGAGGTCCCCCCTGCGCCGAGGCGCGGCCTGCAGCATCTGGTGGCCTCAGAGGTCCCCCCTGCGCCGAGGGGCAGCCTGCAGCATCTGGTGGCCGCAGAGGTCCCCCCTGCGCCGAGGCGCAGCCTGCAGCGTCTGGTGGCCGCAGAGGTCCCCCCTGCGCCGAGGCGCGGCTTGCAGCATCTGGTGGTCTGATGCCCTGGAATTGCCTTCAGCTTCCAAGAACTTGGAAGCTGAAATAGGAGGTCATTAAAGGGCTGGTGAAGACATCGATGAGAGGCAGAGGAAGACATTCTTGGAGCGGCTGTTTCAGCGCAGCCTGAGTGCATGTGACCGCTGGACATTAGAGCAGTGAAGCTTTGGATGGCAGCCAGGTTTCTTTTCTCTGGGGATAAGATATTGTTTTGACACACATTGAAACCCCAGCCACCCAAATCGACAGCTCAGAAAGGCATGCCCAAAGCCACCTAGAAAGCCAAGGGGTTGAGGGGAGGTGCGTGCGTCACAGGCATGCTCGGATGGCGCAAGAGGAGCACGGACGTCGGATGATAGCAGATCGTGAGGTGATCGGGCTAAAGCGTGAACTTGCTACTGTGCGGGGCACTCTGCTCGCAAAGCACCCGCTCGACACCCAGGAGCGGCGCCTGCGGCTTCCTGTATTCCACAAACAGATTTCCAGTTCCAGGCAGCTGGTACGTGTTGTGTGGCGCCTCCCCACTCTTCCTGGGTGCTTCCTGTGCACCAAGGTGTCCCTATGGTTCGCGCATGGTCTCAACAGTCGCAGGGCGAGGAAAAAAATCCATTCGCATGGCGTGACTTACCCTCACATTCGGATTTCCCTTCGAGCTGCGTAAGTTGATGATTGGTTGTTGTGTTGCCTGCCACTTGGTCATTTCAGCGCATGTTTTGGTCATTTCAGCGCATGTTTTGGTCATTTCACGCATGTCTTCCCTACGAGCTGCTACGGCTAAATGTTTGCCCACTTGACCAACGAGGTGATGATCCGCCAGCAAGTTTCTGCACCTGTGCGTTGATATGCATTTGCTGTGGTTTTCAGGGAGAAGTTATTGTTGGCAGCATGGACACGGTTGACGATGTTAAGAAAATCATCATTGACGAGCTGCCTGTGCAAGGGGATTTTCTGCTGGCTGTAGATGGCACAATATTTGTTGAGTCGCAGGGAAGGCTCATGATGAGGGACCTGCTAATAGCGCGAGGGGGCCATGTGCTCGTTGTGTATACTTTAGATGAGTAACAAGCCCGTGTATGAGGATTCCATGGGCGGGAAAACGTAGACAGCGGAGTGAGACACGTTGTGCAAGTGGGCTTTAAATTCCCAGAGGAGCAAATGTAATTACACTTACACAAAGAGCTCCCACGCAAGCATAGTTTTGATACTCCGATTTTAATTTCAAGAGGAAGATATTCACAACGGTATTATGTGAGCATCAATCAATGGGACGGAGTTTCATTGCGGTTCGATGCTATCACCATAGATAGGCAAAGCAGCACCAATCGCGTTTATGTTTACATGGTCTGACGAGGAGGTCCTGACCTTGAGGTAATTTGCTATCAAGTTACTCATAATGTGATAATCGTTTTGGGATGGCGACAATGCCTTTCCCGAGTCAGGGTTTCCTTGCGAGTCATCTTGATGTGCCTACCGTAGTGGGGATGAGGTTAATATCTGCTGAATTCGAGTCGTCGCGTAAAGTGACGGGAGAGATTGCGCAAGGATGAGGACAACTAGAAGCTAGCGGTAAATTCCCACAAACGTCAGGTAGTGTATGTGATGACAAAACAGCAATATCCGATATTATCAAATCACAGGCAGAATCCGATCTGCTAGTATTCGGCAGCATTGTGACGATGTGGAGCAAGGTGTGACGATGTGGAGCAAGGTTACCTAACAGGTGAGGAGCCAACAGCAGTAGGCAAAAAAATATTGAGTGTAGAAAAGACAATGCTGTGGTAGGGACTAGCAGTTACCTAATCCATCACCCCCGGTGCCACATAGCTGTTTCATACTGTTCATGCTGATGCACATGCCGGAATATTCGCCAGTATCGCCAGTCATTCTTTTATGGCACTGGCCATCCATAATTCTACTAGGAGTAGTCGCAGTGCTGTATCCATGTATACGCCTGCGCATTCGCCTGCAGCCAGTATATCTCAAAGCACCCTCCGCATTTCTTATACTTACTGATGCTGTACGATACTCGCCAGTAGTCACCTGCATCGATTCTCCCGTCGGTAGTACGCATGCTTGATGTACCCGCCTGGATCGGCTTATATATTCGCCGGTGGGTACCGGTTTCCCCCATCAGTGTGAACCTACATCATGATGCAGTTCCCGTAAATCCACGCATCCCTGTGCTTGCATCTGTGCAAGCATTTCGCTGTGTAAACTTGACGACTCGTGACGTCCATGTATTTACCAGCAGCAAATCCAGTGTCGCCCTCATCATGTCGTTTGACGTTGCATATACTAATCCCCCGAACGTTGTCAATCGATGTCCTCCGTGCCCACGCGGATTACCTGCGATGTAACCCCGTACACGCTGCACGAGTCCCCTGCAGTATAATTTCTCTACCTGTAAATAAGGACAATACACTAACTCGGGGGGTGGGCTGTGTGGAGATAAGGCGTTATTTCACATCCTAGCTGTGGCTTGCACGTAATAAAGCTAATTCTGACATAGAACTGCTCACTGGTGATCTTCTTGCGGGGCAATAACGGCGCAGATAATCCATACTTCCATCACCCATAAGGGGGCATCGGTTTCTTCTTCTTCTTCTTCTTCTTCGCCATTTTCGCCCGTGATTGGTTATTCGATCGGCACGATCCAGGCACGATTCGACTCTGACCATGTTTCATCTCTTATCTATTCTTTATTGTCTTCCAAGGCTGGTTTATGTTGTGTCTTCTTTTATCCACCGTTCGGCATACATACTACGTATTTACCATCTTATAGTAAATATATGCACATGATGATGCGTCAGCTCCAGCCGCAATTGTACCTGTGTACACATGTCATCAATAACGCGTGCGAGCTGCCGGCAGCAGCGCACAGAATGATGAGGGCGGTTAAGCATTATGCAATCATCAGTACGCTGTATATACACGTGCTCGCTGCCTGGAAGAGTATCAGAGTGTGCTAGTCATATATAGTTTCAACTGTATTTCCTCATCAGCCCATTTCTATATCCGCTCACTGATTCAATGTTGATCGCAGATTTAGCTTATCAGGAGGCAACGCCGATCAATTACCGGGGGTCAACTCAATGAAATTTACATGACGGCTCTACTGACAGGTTCTTAGTGTCTCTCTATAGACACCGACGGAATATCCGCACTCTCTTTGATGAGTGGTTTTAAGTGAGTGTGCGCATAAGAATAGGGAGGGGGAGTCGTCAATTGAAGAAAGAGAGCCGAGAATATTTTGTGATAAAGCCATCAACATTCGTACCTACCCTGCACATGCAGGCAAAATGGTATACTGCCATCCATATGCACATCATTTGTAACTTGAATCCAGCAATTAACATATATACAACATGACACACTTCGTTAATTATTGCACACTTATTTGCATATTTTAAACAAAGCTGTGAGATCGTATAACTGAGAGCCAGTCCATCGCGCACAGGTAGAGTCGAATGAGCCCTAAGATGCAGCTACCTAGAGCCAAAACCAGACGCCTTGCTCTGCTCTGCCGCTAGCCGGGCTTGCAATGCGGCCTCAGTGCGCTGCAGCAATTTCTTTTTCGTCAGCCGGTACCGGACCGCAAGACTTAAGTTGCCCTCTACGCCACCAGAGGCAAGCAAAGCCTCGTCCTCCTCAACAGATGTCGGGAATCGGGCAAGGGTTTCGCCACACATTCCGGCAAGTGTGTGAAGCGTGGCCGCCTCATTCTCACGATTGATTGTGCCCCTCCAGGTCCCAAGCGCCGTCTGCTTGCGTTTCACCTGTAGAGGTACAGACAGATAGGGTGTATCAAACAAACGCCACGTGTCTTGCAGCCTCACGACACATAATTTCGCCTTGACGTTTCATCTCCTAAAGCAAGCCACAGAAACCGAGTCTTCTTACTGCGATGATGTTCAAATTGGAGTGCAACAGAATTTTTGTGGTTTCTGACTTTCAGAATCCGTGACTCCTGCTGCAGTAGAGCCGAATGACACATGTAGCTCCGTGACACAAACAGGATGTACAAGTAGCCACGAAGAGACACGCCTGTTCAGCTCTGCTCCTTTTGCTCTTGCAAACAGGAACTTCACGGGTACCTACGGTACTCTGTGAGGCACACTGCAAATCTGATTTTGTAAGATTTTCTTCACCTGTTTCACCTGTAAACAGTAGAGTAGGTAGTGACAAGACCACTAGGTTGTACGCCAGCGATCGAACGACGACGGGAGATCTAGCAGCGAAGTCGCGGGGACTGCGTTACGACTTCAAACGACGGCTTCACATCGGCTACGGCAGTACGATTGACTCCACTGGGACTCCTTTGAGGGGCAAAAATGTCGGGAGGTTCTAAGAACAAGGGTCTAGAGGATTTCCCACCCCTCCCGGGGAAGCCAGACATCGGGCAGGCTTCCCCTTCCCCCGCAGCACTGTCCACACAGGACGTGCTGATGCAACAAATTCTGTTAATGCAACAGCAGCAAGGGGAGCTGCTGGAGATGCAAAGGCAGCAGGCGGAGGAGCATCGCCTGCTGCGTGATGAGCTTCACCGACAAGCACAGATCAACGTGGAGTTGGAGGCGAAGGTGGCATCAAAGCCGGGGACATCGGACCCGGACACCGTGGCCAAGACCGCCGAACAACTTCTGGAGAGAAGGAGGAAGCTGGCGTACGTGCCAGCAGCCTCGGTCAACCCGTTCCCGCCGAGGCCGGCTACACTGACATCGAGGATGCCTCAGTTGTACGACCTGCACGGCAGCAAGACGTACGACGCCCTCTCCAAGAAGTCCAATTCCTCAATGAAGTACGAGTGCCTGGTTCTGGCTCCGGCGCTTGTCTTATTTGCACGACGTGGTGTGCGAATGCAACGAGACGTTGGACGTGAACGAGGACTGCGAGTTGTCGGGCAGCGAGTGGCTAAAACGTTTTCACGCAGTAACCAACTCTGTGCACGGCGTGTACGCGATGCTGTGCAACAGGTGGACGATGCTGGAACTGCGCGGGCAGCTGGAGCAGGAGCCTGGATCTTCACAGCGGGGAGGATCTGACGCTCTACGTGCAAAACTGCAGTTCGTGGAGGACAGAGTCTACCAGGCAGCGGACGGCGTGGTGGCGGACGAGGTGTTGCAGCAGTGGCTGAACGACTTTGACAAGAACCGCGGCAAGGCAATGCTGAGCCTTACGTCAAAAAATGCAGCGAGTGCGGAGACGCGGGCCGTGAAAGATCACCGGGACCGGGACCAGCGCTGGAAGGAGAACGAGAAGCGTAAGAAGTACGAGGAGAAGGACGGTAAGAAGCCTACCGACAAAGGCGGCAAGGGCCGGGGTGGAAAGCCCGCGGCCGATGTGTGATGTGCGTGCCGCCACCCCGTCCAGCGCAACAGCCCTCTCCGGGCGCTGGTCGGGGAAAACTCACCGTGCAACAGCAGGTGAGTCAGCGGAGGGGAGCATGGCGCGCGGCGGGCGCCAGTTCCGAAGTGATGCAGTGGATTACTCACGGGGTGAAGTTGAGATGGAAGCGCAGGCCTCCGCCTCCGTTCGACCACGGTGTGTCACTGAGGGATGCTACGCGTCAGCAGCAGGTGTGGCTGGACGCGGAGAAGGAAAGGCTGCTACAGAACGGTGCCTGGACGAGAGCGACGAGAAGATCTCATGTTTCTCGCGCTTTTTTAGTGCCGAAACCGGGTACGAACAAGTGGAGACTGGTGGTGGACTTCCGATGGCTGAACCAGTGGTGTGTGAAAAATCGCGTGAAGATGGAGACGCTGAAGAAACTACGAAGACTGGCGAAGCCGGGCGACTGGTGCTTCAGTTTCGACCTCCAGGACGGTTTTCATGCGCTGGGGATCCACCCGGACTTTCAGCGCTTCATGCAGTTCGACCTGCAAGGAGACCTGCTTCAATGTTCAGCGGTACCGTTCGGGTGGAACGACGCTCCGAGGGTGTTCTGCAAGTTCGTACGCGTGATGGTGGAAGCTCTACGTTCTCCACAGGCAGCGGAAGATCGCAGAGAAATCAGGAGGCTGCGGGACGGTTCCGCAGTACGACAGCGATGGTCAGTCCGTCGCAGAGCAGGTGGTGCTGGCGAGGACGCGAACCGTCACAGCGGGATGCGAGTACTACCGTACATGGACGATTTTCTGGTGCTGGTCGACTCTCAGCGAGAAGGCTTTCTGCGTCGAGAAAAAGTTCAACTGGTGCTTCATCGGCTGGGCCTACAGCGGAACGAGAAGAAGGGCCAGTGGGAGCCTACGCAGGTGGTGGAGCACCTCGGTTTGGAAGTGGATCTGAAGCTGGGACAATTCCGTGTCACAGAACAACGGGTACACAAAATCCACACCAGAGCGAAGGAGATCCTGTGCGACGCAGCGAGAAATCGGAGGTGGATTCCTGCCAGGAGGCTAGCTTCCTTCACGGGGCTCTGCCAATCCGTGTACTTAGCGGTACCAGCGGCGCGGCTCTACCTACGGGAGCTCTACTTCGTACTGGCAGAGAAACGCAGCTGGGGAGCAAAGGTAAAGATCTCACGTGCGGCTCGGGGGGACTTAGAATGGTGGTCCAGGCTGCCTGTGATGAGCAGGTGGAACGGGCGCAAGATCTGGAGGTCCCCGACGAGAGCGAAGGTGCACACAGACTCCTCGATGATGGCCTGGGGAGGAGTGCTGAACCTCAAGTTCCCCGCGAGAGGTTTCTGGTCAGACGAGATGCGCAACTGGCACATCACGCACTTGGAGCTGGAGGCTGTGTACAAGACAGTCCAGGCGTTCCTGAAAGAGCTGGAGGGCAAGGTCGTACGACTCTACTGCGACAACCAGGCAGTGGTGGCGATGCTCTCACACTTCACCAGCCGCAACCCCAACCTCATGAGGAGGATGCGACGCCTCTGGTTGTTGTTGGACCTGCACGACATCGAGCTGCAGGCGCGCTACATCCGCAGCGAGGCCAATGTGTGGGCAGACAATCTTTCTCGCTGCGAGGACCTGGACGACTGGAGACTCAATCGAGACTGGTTCGTGTGGGCCAACAAGCAATGGGGCCCCTACACGGTGGACAGGTTCGCTTCCGAGATCTCCGCGCAGCTGCCTCGGTACTACGCTGCGTGGAAGGACCCGAAGTGCGAAGGAGTGGACTCTCTGACGTACGACTGGCGGGGGGAAAACAATTGGGTGAACCCCCCGTGGGCGCTGCTGGACGAGGTGGCACACAAGCTGCGGGAGGAGGGGGCCGCTGCTACGGTGGTGGCTCCGTACTGGCCGGGACAGTCATGGTTCAGGGAGTTGGAGGCGCTGGCCACCGAGGTGGTGATCATGCCGCGGCGCAGGGACTTATTCACTCCGAGCAGGCTGGGAGGGTCCGAGCTGCTCGGGCCCTCAAAATGGGACGCTGTGATGTTCTTCATCGAGGCGCGCCCGTGAGTTGCTACGCTGCTGAAGTGCGAAGGAGCTCTGCTACGAGTACGACAGCGGGCAAGGTGACCGTGGGCTCTAAAATCGAGGTGTTCTGGAAGGACGATGACTGCTTCTACCCGGGTGTGGTGAAGGAGTTCAACGAGGACGGGAAGGCGCACGTGCTGTACGACGACGGCGACGAGGAGACGCTGGACCTGTCCAAGGAGAACTTCAAAATCATTAACAGCTCGGGCGTGTCGGAGCTGACGGACGAGGCAGCGGACGCGGACAGCGAGCACATCGATTGCGGAGGCGACTACGAAGAGAACAAGCGCGGTGGTGCGGTACAAAACTTCCTCACGCACTCACTCTGTGAGCGGTGGAGGAGTGAGTTGGGACAGTCCCGGCTCACAGAACTGGCAGTGAAAATGCAGAGAAAAGCACTGCTAGACACGACGATGAGCAACTACGGACCGAAGGCGCGGCGCTTCAGTTTATTTTGTGAGCAGCACCAACGGCCGTGGCTGCCAGCAACAGAGGCGACGGTGTTGTTGTACATCGCCTCTGTGTTGCAGGACGGAGGCATCAAGTCTGCTTCCTTGCAGCCGTACCTGTCAGCCATCAACAACTACCACGAAGACCTGCGATTTCCTGGACCAGCGAAGGGCCGTGCTGTGACCCGATCTGTGAAAGGGATGGCAACCATCCAGGCGGAGCTGGCGGTGCAGGAGGAGAACATCGAGACCCTTCTCCTCCGTGGTCGTTGCCTTTGTGACCTTTGGCAGACCGGACACGGGGACTTCGTTGTCAAGACAACACGTTCATTGTGGCGACAGTGAATTCTCTTTGGTGCTGCTGAAAGAGAAAGAACGGCGACATCACCTGGTGAAGAGACGCCTGTGCATCCCCTGGAAGGGGGTGGCTCTTTTGAAGGAGCTGATCGAGCACTGGGAATTTCACTGTGACACAGCTTGGAGCAGATCTGAGATGACTCAACCTGACGCCTACTGGCTGCTACCCGAGGACCCGAAGAACTTCAAGGCTTCAGTTGCTAATGACTGGATTGGTCTGGCTCTCAGCGAGCTGGATTGCAGACCCCCGGAAGGAGGTCATTTTTCTGCACACAGTACTCGGAAGGGTGCCACGACGTGTGCTCGAGCTGTAGGTGTAGCAATGGAGAAAGTGTGTTTCTTTGGAGGCTGGTCACAGTTCTCTTCGGCAGTGCAACACTACATTGACCCGACAGCTTTGAGGGACGCAGACATGAACTACTACTTCGAGTGGTTAACATGGTCACAGTGACAGAGATCAGATTTCTTTTGTGTGCCTCACAGTTTCATCTTTGGTTTCATGGCAAATGAGGATTCGAGCAAAAGAGAAATGTTCAAATTGGAGTGCAACAGAATTTTTGTGGTTTCAGACTTTCAGAATCCGTGACTCCTGCTGCAGTTGAGCCGAACGACACATGTATAGCTCACGTGACACAAACAGGATGTACAAGTAGCCACGAAGAGACACGCCTGTTCAGCTCTGTTCCTTTTGCTCTTCCCACCGCTCCCAACCCAGAGGACTCTTTCCTTTTGGTGACTTGCACAGACAGTATGGACATCTCATCAAAACTTGAATTTAGAAAGCATTTAAAAAGCACAAAATGCATTTTAAAACACTTGACAAAATCATTTAATGAAATGTATTGCAGTGCCTGCCTTTGGCAAATGAGGATTCGAGCAAAAGAAGAATAAATATTTCACTGCAATCTCTCATCGGCTGATGAACCACCCTATCCATGAGGCCGATGCCTGCGTTGCCGAGGTTGAAAAACGGGTTCCACGAACTACTGAAGCTCGGTAGAGGCCAGCTTTCGTTCTGGTAGTTGTTGGAGCTCCCACGGGCGTTCTGATTAAAGTGCACGAAGCTCAATTTCCCAACGCAAGCCAACGGGCTTTGGAGCTTTCAGTGGCAGCGGAAGCCACAAACAAAGCTGGCAACCACCGTCATGGCGCCCTGTTGTAGTACTTCTGGTTTGGGAGCCCACTGCTACTGAAAGCTCCGAAGTCCTTTGGCACTCTCCTTTGTAGAACAACAGTATCGATCTACAACTCTTGGCCTCCACTAGAAAGCTTGGTCTTTTGACGCTCCTTGACCTGCCTGCTCCACCCTACTGGCACGCTCCTTGACCTGCCCGCTCCACCCTACTGGCACGCTCCCTGACCTGCCCGCTCCACCCTACTGGCACGCTCCTTGACCTGCCCGCTCCACCCTACTGCCACGCTCCTTGACCTGCCGGCTCCACCCTACTGGCACGTTCCCAGTCACCCGTCTCTCAAGGCTTAGGACAGGCCACCCAACTCACAACACAGGGATGATGAGGTGTATCAGAAGGCTCCTCGCCTGCTTGATTGTGCTGGCATGAACGATGCGTGTGGCGGCGAGGAGACTCGGGCTCGCCAGCTCCTCGCCGCCCAAAAGCACCTCCAGGGTGCCTCCGTTGCCTTGCAGCGCCAGCAGGCCCGCCAGCGCCTCCGCCTTCCAGGCAGGGAGTGGCAGGTCCACCGATGGGCCACCGGCTCGTGCCGCAGCCTCCGCCACGAAGGCCAGATCGAAGCGGAGCTCGACACGGTCAAAGGGGTTGTCATCGATAACAAAACCGTAATCCAGCAGCAAGAAGTCATTAGACAGCGCGCCATAGTTGTTCAGCACAGCCTCGCCCGTCTCCAAGGGAGCTGTTGCGCGCATCTGTGCAAGGAGGGCAAAGCGGAGGCTCGACGCTCAAGCCCAAAGCTCCCAAAACATAACTGCAACGACAGGAACTTATCAGCTTTCTATCACTAGGGCTTCAATCACCTCGCTAGGGCTTCAATCACCTCGCTAGGGCTTCAATCATCTCGC
>LGRX02006934.1:33206-126579 GCA_001247695.2 Cymbomonas tetramitiformis
CTCGCTAGGGCTTTAATCATCTGGCTAGGGCTTCAATCACCTCGCTAGGCCTTGAATCACCTCGCTAGGGCTTCGTCCCACACGGCACACAGACCAGGTGCTTCGTGATGCTGCGATCTTTTCACTGTGTATACGATCTTTGGCATAGTGCATACGATCTTTTCAATGTGAGTATATTGACATCGGTGTACCGCATCACACATCGTCAGCGAGGAGGGCTGCGGGCATTACCGTCACCGTGCCGTCCGGCTCCGCTGAGACACGCACATTGGGCTCAAGGGCGTGGTTTGCGAGGTCCATCACCGGGAGCAGGGAGGGCGCAAGGCCGGCGCCGTGCACGCGGAAAGCACGGCTGGATACACAAGCCAGAGCCCAGCCCACCGCGTTGAGATCCACGCTGCAGCCAGAGAAGGCTGGCTGTGGCCCAGCTAGGGGCCCCGAAGCGAGATGGTGCAGCGCCGCGCAGCGCTGCTTGGCCACGGAGGCGAGGGGCATCTGTAAGGCGTCGAACTCCGCAGCGGCAAAGAAGACAGGGCTCCCGGGGAAACTGGCGGGAAGCGTGCGGAGATAAGGAGCAAGCGCCAGAACGTTGTCCTGCGCCCGATGTGCGAGGAGAGCCATCGCCAGGCAGGTGGCCTGCTTGCCCTGCTCGCCCGGCAGCCACGCCTTGGGAGGCACCTGCAGAGCAACGAGGCAGGCACGCCTCGATGGAATCAGGACACCGCATCACAGGCTCATCGTCTGTGAAGTCCACTCAAAGGGCAGGGCGCGGAGGCCGGGGCATTAGGCAGTAACAGCTCCTGAGTGAGCGGGTGCACGGTGTTCACTTTAGAGCAGAGCAGTAGCAGACCCCCCTCCACCTCGGATTCTATCTCGAACTTCTGAAATTATTCTATGAGCGGCGCCAAGGGCGTTCACTTGAGCCACGAGCCGCGCTAAGGGGGTTCACCTGAGCCACGAGCCGCGCTAAGGGCGTTCACCTGGGAGTTTCACTGAGCCGCTTATGGCGTTCACCTGGAGCCACGAGCCGCGCCAGCAAGTTCACCGGAGCTGCTTCCAGCCGCGCTAAGGGGGTTCACCGGTGCCACGAGCCGCTAAGGGGGTTTACCTGAGCCACGTCGCGCAAGGGCGTTCTCACCTGGAGCCACGAGCCGCGCCATGTGGGGTCTCACCTGAGCCACGAGTCACGCCAAGGGGGTTCACTCTGAGCCACGGTGCCGCGCCAAGGGGGTTCACCTGAGCCACGAAGCCGCGCTAAGGGCGTTCTCACTCTGAGCCATACGAGCCGCGCCAAGGGGTTCACTCTGAGCCACGAGCTGCGCTAAGGTTCACCTGAGCCACGGCCGCCGCCCAAGGGGCTACCTGAGCCACGAGCGCGCTAAGGGCGTTCACCTGAGCCACGAGCCGCGCTAAGGGGGTTCACCTGAGCCACAAGCCGCGCTAAGGGGGTTCACCTGAGCCACGAGCCGCGCTATGGGCGTTCACCTGAGCCACGAGCCGCGCCAAGGCGCCCTCGCCACGATAGCTCAGCTGCAGATGTGGAGGTAAGATCACCAAGACGTCACCCTCATTCGCTTTGCGGGCCGCCACGAGGCCGTGCCCACCGTTGTCGTCCGGCACAACCTTAACGCCGGTGGTGTCCGCACCGTTTGCGCGGAGGAATTCAAAGAACTCCTCGAAGCGCGCCTCGTCGGTCTCGGTTTCGATGTTGGCTTCCGCCGATGCGAGCCGCGGTCGAGACCGCCGGACAGGGAGCTGCCTCGCAAGTGGCGATACCTCGCTGGCGCGGTGAGAGCTGGCCGGGCGCTGGACAAAATTGCCTCCTCTAGGGCCTCTCACGACTGCTGCCGGATTGCGCGTCTTGGAGCTCCGATAGCGTGCCGCGCTGAGCATTGGTGTTGAGTGCCCGTTCACCACGTACATTGAAGGGAGTTGGTTGAGAGTAAGTGCACTCATCTTTAACTCGTCCTTTCGGTTCTCACGCACGTCGAAAGAGCCAGCTTCAAAGGGACACACGCAACTACAAAGGATTCGAGAGCAATCGAGGTCACTACGTGCTTGTTCTCTGAGCTCAACCTGCGGCAGAGGGTTCACATGAGCACCGACGTCACGTCGCGCAGCACTGAACCAAGCCAGCGAGGTGCGGTGCCGTGTCAGCGAGGTGCAGCGCCTTGTAAGCGAGGCGCGGCGGTTGATATATGCTAACGGGCACCTCTAGCGACGTTTGATAGTCGCTTGTGAAAGGTATATCTTTGACGCTTTAAGACACCGCATGCACCTGGGCGATGCCTTTGTACATCCCCGTATGGAGTCACGATAATGTCCAACCCGTGAAGCATCGGGATTATAACTGAGCGAAAGCAATGTATTGGACTGCCAAATTGGTGGACATAACTTTCAAGGGTATTTATTAGATAACCTTAGATGTCCTCTGCAGGCCAAACGCTCTAAGATTTCGACAACGCGCCCCATAGAATACGAAAGAGGTGTGGGGGAGTGGGGTTACGAAGGTGCACTTCACCTTTCTAAGCTGAGTTTGTGAAGCTTATGAGTGCTTCTTTCCTTTGAATGACAGTTATTTTGTGGCAAGAACCTCAGGACAAGCGACTGTTCGGTTATCTCACGTATGGCAGAAGTATAGCGGAGCTTACTTCAAGCGACACAGACTTGATTATTGAGACCGCAGCTCGTTGACAGACAGCGTGCCGACAACTTGGTGAGCAGGCTTAAAGATGGCGTGATAGTAGCGTGTTCGACTCGTAAATCGAAAACGATAGGAGACTCGTGGACCTGAGGGTTTCAATATGGCTGTTGGGAAGTTTAAGGCGCTCGAGCCTTCTCACTGCGTGATTCACGCACGGAAATTAAATGATATCAATGCGATAATCTCCGTTGCCTTCGACCTGAAATCCACTACTAGTAACTAGATCCTCGCAGGAGAATATGGATTCCGAGAAAGTGTCACTTTATCCACAGCATACGTTCGGTTAGTTAATAAGACCCGACCGTGCTGAACTGTGGGTGACTTAGATTAAATTATCTCGGGGAGCCAAATCGCCCCCGCCCCTGGCACCTCTGACCTTTATAGTCTTGGCATGAAGTGAATTACCTTACCTTACTTACCTACCTCTGACCTTTACTGTATCGTCTTGGCACGAAGTGAATTACCTTACTGTGATACTGTTGATCCTGCGGATTCCCCGTAAATCGGATGACCGCCCAGTCACCTTGTCCGATCCGCTCCCGTTGGGTAGGAATGGCGAGAAAAAGAGCGGAAAGTAAGGCGAAGCAGCAAGGCAGCACTCCAGCGTCAGATCGGAGCCTGAGTTGGAGAACCCATTTTTAAGGGTGGGCGGGCAGGGAAGAAAAATTGCGTTAGGAAACGAAGAAGAAAGACGCAGCAATCGTCAGCAGGTAGGAAAAGTGAAGTATTTTCACCAATTTCCGACTTAAGAGCGACACTCTGCGACACTTGGACTACGAAGCTGGAGGTGAACCGCCACTTCGCGATTCTTCATTTCCGCGATCCGAGGAGTGAGATCAGGACGATCCGTCTCCTGAATGACGGTCATCACTGATGACGGAAGGAAAGTCGGCGATCAACAGTGATACTGTTGATCCTGCGGATTCCCCGTAAATCGGATGACCGCCCAGTCACCTTGTCCGATCCGCTCCCGTTGGGTAGGAATGGCGAGAAAAAGAGCGGAAAGTAAGGCGAAGCAACAAGGCACCACTCCAGCGTCGCCTCTCCGCCAACACTCACAACCCCCGCCTCTTGACGCCTTTTCACCCCAACTCTCAAACTCGAGCCAACAGAAATTAATAATCAAATTACTCATACAAATACCCGCACGAATGATTGTGCCGCATTCAGCTCCATGTATTCTTTCGTCGAGACTTTCTCTACCTGCCTTGAGGATGACATTCCCAAGACTTGCCACACTTTCATATAATGTCTAGCAATCCTCTCTGTTTTCCAATACGCCTGTCCCATAACCTGCTGCAGGTCGGCTCCTTCAAGGAAAAGTTCAATTGCTCCCGCTGTCCGAATGCTGAAGAATGTTTCCCCATTGAACAGCCCCGCTTTTTGCAACCAGTATTTGAGGTCTGAATTCATCTGCTTCCTGGAAATCGGACTATTTTCCACTTTGCCAGACCTGACTGGTCTGAACAAGAATCCTTGTGCAAGGTTCAGACCCAAATTTTTCATCACTTGGAGGTAGTCCTCCAACGCTGAGATGGGGCATTTAGATTTATCAGGGAGTCTTTTGATTCCGAAAACGTGTTCATCGCCCGAACGGAGTGTCTTCCCCCACTGGTAGTTGAAGAGAAAACCGGAGTTATCGGGAAATCTTATGATCCCTTCCACCCTTGTGGCGCCCAGCTCCGCCGGTCTCTTCAGAGCGTATAAGTCCATCGGGATCATTGCCTTACATCTAAGAGTGATGAACAAAAGTATCCAATCTTGTGTCGAGGCAAAACCAGCTGCCTCTGCGTTCATGTGAATCACTAGCTTGTCGATCGTACAACTGAAAAGTGGTGTTGCCTGATTTGGGGTGATTCTTGCTTGCAACTGTTCATTCCTGGTCATCGTTTCATAGACCTTAACCACCCTACCTGTGCACGGGTTGTCCGACCCGCCCCTTCCGAAATCCTGGAAGGCACTAGAGAGTCTGCCGATAAGGGAATTCACCGAACTTGCGGCTTGCCTGACTGGGCAACTACATCTTCCCAGTTGAGGGCACGTGGCCGAATGAACGTTAGTCTTACCGAACTGTTCCAAGTAAATAAGATACCATAAGATGTGTTGCGCTGTACACGAATCCAATGATTCTGGTGGGGTCATGCAAGCCAGGAATTCCCCGAGGGCCCGCAAATTTCGGAGTTTGGCCGATTGGTACACATCCCTGGCCCTTGCTTCCTGAAGCTCCTTCGTTCTTAGATGTATGGCGGCCCAGTCAGGGGATTTTCTCAACAGGCTCTTGCCACCACCCTGTTAACCTCAAAATTTTCCCCTTCCCCAAAAGTTACAGGCGTTCAACAATTTATTTTCCAGGGTAAACGGATTACTATGGGAGGCTTATTAATATATCACATGAATTTTGTGTTTTTGGAATACGAAGTGTTTCTAAGAAAAATCGAATCTAAAAATCCAGACTGCCCACGGGAGTGGGCCTGCTTCTGACCATCTTCCATTTCTAAGTTGTTGGAAACAGACCTCTCCTACTTCAGCGATTCTGAACTTTTGTTTGCACAGCTTATTGTACGTAGTCCACCAGAACCCATCTGGAGAGAAACCATCCCACTGTGGAGCAACCACAGAGGCTGACGCTTTCTGTTCTCTAAGATACATCAGGAACGGTCCCATTAATGCAAAAGGCGGATTAGCATAACAGTTCAGTCCAGCTAGTGGATAGGCAAAGACATTGGTGCCACAAGCTTCTTTCTCTGGCAGCCTTGAGCAAAATCGCATTTTGGGACATCCCCGAACATTAGCCGTTGTTGCGAAGCAGTCGATGTTGTGCCGTCCAAACATCATGTTCAACAGAGGAGAGAACCGTGGCATTAATGAATAATGAGACTCTTCATCCGGGACTACAATAGTTCCATCAGGTCCCCTTGAAAAGGAAACCACCTTCAGCTCCAAGTTGTTATCCGCGACAAATCTATAGAGCTTTTCTGCCAAGTCCTTGCATGCTTTCGCGCCCAGGTTAGACGAGAGGATTCTCGATGAATCCCAGATATTTTTGTCCAAGATTATGTCCCAGCGCTGCGGGACCCGTTCTACTGGGATTTTGAACAAGGCTTCAGAAATCAACATTGACTGATCCACCGACGAGCAGGTTCTCAAATCTCGATAGCACGAAATTTCATCTTGGAATTCCCCTGCTCTGATTGATGCCGTGACTTTTGTACCATCGACGTTTGTATCCACGAGTATCGAGCAGTGGGCCTGCTTCCTGAATGCGGACACCTTAATCAGCGACGGCTGGAAGAGTTGACCCAAGTAGAGTTTGAAATGCCTCATCTGCTTACTGTTCAGGAAAAAACTTTTTCTGCAGAATTCGTGCCTCTTTGCCAGGAAGGCATACAGCCTCCTGCATGCAATAAGGATGCCCGGGGCTGCGATTGACATTGAAACCAACTTTCCTGCCACTCTTTCCAGGTCCCTGGCCGAAATACTTGACGAAGCTCGCAGGTCCGTTGCCAGGCTCAAGAACTTATCCCATTTTTTCTGCGGGATGAAGAATTCCTGCTTCGCAAGGTCAATACCAATGCCTAGCCAGGTGATGGTCAAGGACGGAATGAACTCCGTCTTCTCCAGATGAATAAAATATCCTGCCGCCGTCATGCATGACGAGACAACGAACGCCGAGATTTTGGCTCTTTCATGTTTCGTAAGAGTTGAAGCTCCCACTGGGGCCGGCCCCCCGGCATTATCATCAATGTAGTATAAATATGGTATCCCCAGCCGCCGGATGAATCCCGCGAATTCTCCCGCGAAGGCGCTATAAATGACCGGCGCTAGCTTCCATCCAAAATTGAGAACAGTATAGACGTAATAAACGCCATCCCACAGGAAACCCATGTACTGTTGCGACTCCTCTGTAAGCATCACATGGAAGAATCCGTTCGCTTGGTCCATAATAAATGCCGGATCCCCCACCTCTAGGATTTGTGGAAGCATTGTCACCGACTCGTAGGTAAACGGAATATCCTTACACCAAAGGTTAAGGAATCTTGCATCGTTGATCTTTCTTGGTTTGGCTGGCTCCACTCCTACCGGCATAACAAGATGCGGGGGAGAGCATTCCCCTTCTTTGCCCCAGACTCTTATCGCTCCCCACCTGAGCTCGTCCTGTATCTTCCCAGAGATCCAGGGGATCAAATGATCTGGGATCGCATGATTCTTGAACTGCATCCTCGGGGGTGTTCTTGAGTCGAAACGAGCCCCTTCGTAAGTGCCTGAAAAGTGTTGGAAGAAATCCAAGATGGAGACTCCATTCTTTGCCCATTCTTTGACCAGCAATCCCATCTCTGATGATGTTACCACCGTGTCCCAGAACTGGGTACACTCATGGATAGTTCCCACCCGGAACTCCCCCGGATCCCTAGCTGGTGCGGAAAGGGGGTCCGGGACCAAATTACCACTGAGGGCATCAATTACTGAAGGGGCCAAGGTGTCCCGCCCTTGGGCTTCACATGGCCCTAAGGACTGTTGCCTGTCCATCACTTCCCGGGCACTGTCGAATCCTTTTACTGCCATGGTAATAAATGCAAGCGGGTCCCTCACACTTGTCGTAGCCGGCATGCCAGAATCCAGTGCGAAGTTGGCCAGGCTGTCAGCCAGTTTATTGTGGTCCCGTGCCACATGCTTGAAATTGAAAACACAATCCGGGCGCAAGGCCATGTGAGCTTTCCCAACGATAAGTAGTCTCTCCAAGTCTTTTGCGATAACGTTACGGGAGCCCGAGAATGCTGACACCACCAGCTCCGAGTCCCCAACAATTGTTGCTGTGGTCAAGTTCCATTCTATTGCTCTTTGGATTGCAATCACGGCCCCCACGAATTCTGCATAATTATTCGTCTTGGATCCAAGGCGTCCGTAGTCCCGGGTCCACTGTTGACCTTGTTCTGAGCAGAGTGCCACCCCGAACGAGGCTTGCCTCAAATCCGGCGATGCGTTAAAGCGGCATGCACCATCGAAGAAAAGCAATCCCTTCCGTGGGGCTGAGTTTGGCTCGTGTCCCTGTTCGAGACAACAACCACACCAGAGCACTCTTCCTTTCAGGAGAAATGCTCCTCGAAAATCGCACCCCGGTCTCTACCGGGCCCCAATCTTGTGGAAAGGGATGGACGATTTTCGAGCCTGGCCACTTCCGGTGTGCTACTCGTGAGAGTAACCCACCCGTTGTGGTCAGTACTCTAACCGTCCAGCATCCCCATGTTAAAGGGAGGCTTCTATGACGGACGGGACCAGGTGGTCCGTGCAGGCAAGGTAATTGGCATTAATTGCCTGTATCCGCGAAGCACTCCAACTTGAGATATGCATCCCAAAGTCCGAAACCCAGTGTTCCGAAGCTGATCCCGAAATCTAACGTAGAGCAAAAAAAGCAAATCCAATTATCGAAATCCAGGATCCCGAAGGCTGAAATCTGAAAATTTAACGTAGAGCAAAATCAGCGAAATCGAAATTTCGAAAATCTAACGTAGAGCAAAAAAACAAATCCAAAATTCGAAAATCCAGCATCCCGAAGACTGAAGACTGAAAATCTAACGTAGAGCAAAATCAGCCAAATCGAAATTTCGAAATCCAACGTAGAGCAAAAATACCAAATCCAAAATTCGAAAAATCCAGCATCCCGAATTTGAAATCTGAAAATCTAACGTAGAGCAAAATCAGCCAAATCGACATTTCGAAAATCTAACGTAGAGCAAATTCACAAAAATGCAAAATTAACTTATCAAGCAAATCCATATCACATACAACAATGCATTTCAATTTGGTATTTAAACCTGGAATCTGATGTTACAAGGTAAGACAGGCATCCTGGCCCGCTCCCAAATATTGATACACTATATACATATTATACAGACCAGCATTCTGGCAACTTTTGACGATTTCTAAACAGGCTCCCTCTGAGGAGGTGGTGGCAACTGAGGCAACTGGTTTTGGTTATTCCTATTGTCATTCTTATTTCGTTTGTCCACCCAAGTCACATTGATGGATCCATCCTTGTTCAACGCATAAGGGGACTTGCAGTCCCGCAGCATATGTGACCCCTGGCATTTTGGACATTTGGCATTACCATCTGCAGGGGCTCCCGGTTTTGCAGTAACATGCTTAGTGGCTCCTGATAACGAGGCCTTCTTGGATTGGGTTTTAATGAACATCTGCAATTCTGACTCGTGCGTATCATCCTTCTCACACTCTGGAACTGTAGCCCTTATTTGTTGATGTGCAAACAGGGCAATGTGATTGTCCGGCAAGGACGCATCCCTAGTACCTCCTGCCAACTCCCTCTCGATGAGAGTGGCAAGGGAATACAAGGACTGAGGAGTCTCCGGCTCCCTCGAACTGGCTCCCGGCAAACCAAAAGCAGCTGCCACCTTTCGCATCAGCTTCGGTATCTCCGGCACCGATTTCCCCGGGGTCAGGCACCAGTCCAACAGCTCGCTTCTCAATCGGTGTGCTTTCAACCAGTTGGAGACCCCCTTGGTCTCCTCTTGCATGGATCTTTGGAGCACCGAGTCCACGTACGCCTGAATGTCGAATCCCGGCGTCATCGATGATGCCAATCCCAAAGGAGCCTGCTCCCTCATGCCACCATCCATCTTCATTTACTTGAGGTTGAGGAAACACTCACATATCGTCCTTTGCCTCGATACAAACATGCATAATAATGTGTTACAACAGTAACATCTTCTCGCCCCCACTCTGACAATGCACGTAATGCAATAATCATAAGGGGTCATAATCTGAGGCAATCACATCACCCTCCCTAATCATTAATTCCAGCATCAGCTTGTCACGAGCATGCAATTTTTTCATCGATCGGATCAAAGAAATTTTCATACCTATCCTCACATCGAACAAAGCAATCATAGTCATCATAAATGCAGTACTTATTGTCCAACATTACAGGAACTATTTCGTCATAATTAGAGCAACTTCATCATCATGATAACAGCAATAATTTCAATCCTATTTTCAGCAATCCTCACAGCAATTCAAGTTGTAACATAACAAATTCATATTTTCAATATAAACAAATTCATATTTTCAAATAGCATTCATCTCAATTGCAGCAATTATTTATCATCATAACAACAGCAAACAATTTTGATCCTAATCACAACAATTAATGCCAAATTTTTGAAACAATGCAACAATCAGGAAATTACAACTCTCATGCAAGACTGCCCTCAGAAAAATAATACAACTATATCTACCACAGATATGTGAATCTGTCCTCCCCATATGGGAGTTCATCCACAATCAGCACAGATCTACACAATGGACATCTGACTACTTTTCTATAGGTCATGGTGAAAACAGCATGTATTGCTGCTGGCTGGACCAAGCTGGTCAAATGGTACATTTCATTCAGGCCATCGAAACAGGCTACATGATAGTGGTGATTGCATGCAGTTGACACACACGGCATCTCTCCTAGCAGGCTGGCTAGGCAAATGGCACAATCATCTCCCACCGTTGGGGCAGTCAGAGTTCTTGTGAGCACCACTTCATCATCAGCCTCCCGAGCCTGCAATATCAACCAATTTTTGTCAAGAAGGCCCATAACCAGGAGCTTACATCCGACCAGATATTTTGGAACCAATTGTCCACATAAACAACCCCCACGGGGTACAATGTCCCTCCAAGAGGAGACACCTCACAGATTGAGGATTTCAAACAACAAAAAACCCCCACGGGGTACATACTCTTCCAAGAAGAGCCTCACTCAGTGTGAGGATAACCAAGTTCTTGTTGTCCCCACGGGACACAAGCAGCATTTTAAATTCAAACTTTTTAAAGCAAGTCAAAACTTTTTAAATTGGCAGGCTACAAACAGCAGCATAAAAGTTTACAAGAACCAAATTTCACCACCTAGGAAGCGCCCACAAGCCCAGGCACTGCGCTCCTAGATTACTGCAAGGGCCCTAACTAATTACTCTTTGTGACACGAGGACGGGGACCGGACTATTCTAAAAGAGGGGAAGAAATTCCTAACTAGTGAAACGGGTTGAACAGGCTGATTAAGTTTGTATCAAACTACAGGGAAGGAGAAGGCCCTAGCAAATTAAACCGAAACGAATTCAAATTTCTAAAGGAAAAGGAGAGGGCAAGCAGGAGCGCTCGGGCTAGCTACCTGGGCTGGTTGCAGAGGTTCTTGTGCTTGGCTTGCGGGGGGGTCGAGGCCAGAGAAAAGACCTTGCTCCGCATTCGGGTCCGTGTGCGGGCCGAACCCCGGCGGGTACGTCGGGTTCTGCGCGGCTCCCGGCCGGACGTACAACGGGGACGGGGGCCGTCGGGGGCCCGTGCCCTCGGTGACCGGGACAACTGGAGGCGTTTGGTGTCCCGATTCCCGGGACACCAAGTCAGTCGGGACGTCCCCCATTGGCGGGGGGACCGGCCCCCCCGCGTTCAGATCAGTACGCGGGGTCAAAGTCACAGGTGTAGCCATATCCCCCGTCGGGGGCGTACGTGACCTCTCCAGCACCTCGCGGAAGCTCTCCAAATTCCGAACCATAGTTGCTCTGGACTGGTTGTTCGACACCTCCAGACCAGGGACCTTGGCACAGATCTTCCGAAGGTGCTCGGTCTTAAAGATTGAGGGGTTCAGAAGTAATTCCTTGCTAGGCAGCACGAAGAAGTTAAGTCCAGTAAAGGCGTTCACCGTCAGGTCGGGAATAGTCAGCCTTTCCTCCGTCGCGTGGTGGACTTCATCGCGGGACGCCTGCGGACGGAGAGGGAGGCTGGCCCCCCCCGCAACATCCTCCGCCAAGGACGTTCTCTGCAGCACATTTCTTGCCGGAGGAGGAGAGTCAGCGCGTCCAGGGGCAGCTTGGTCGCCAAACGACAATTCCTGCAACAAGGACGGTCCGGACGGCGACTCCGGCGTTTCAACATTCTCTCGGGACCACCTTTCCCCCGCGTCGACCACCTCGTCACCGTCTTCAGATTCATTAAGACCCAACGAGCGAAAGATTGCGGGCTCCTCCCGCGGAGGGGAGACCCGCAGAGCCGAGGTCGCTGCATTAAACGCGGACGACATAACGTTGGGCACGGAATTCTCATCAAGCAGACGGGGCCGTGCGCTGCGGGAGGCGCGGGTCGCCCTCCGCAAATCAGAACTAGTAGCGATTGCTGCGGAAACCATGATTGTAAGAAGAAAACTTGCGTTAGGAAACGGAGAAGAAAGACGCAGCAATCGTCAGCAGGTAGGAAAAGTGAAGTATTTTCACCAATTTCCGACTTAAGAGCGACACTCTGCGACACTTGGACTACGAAGCTGGAGGTGAACCGCCACTTCGCGATTCTTCATTTCCGCGATCCGAGGAGTGAGATCGGACGATCCGTCTCCTGAATGACGGTCATCACTGATGACGGAAGGAAAGTCGGCGATCAACAGTACAGTACCTACCTCTGACCTTTATAGTCTTGGCATGAAGTAAATTACCTTACCTTACATTACTTACCTCTGACCTTTATCGTCTTGGCATGAAGTGAATTCCCTAGCTAGGTCTATTCCCTAGCCGTGCTAGTTCCCTAGCTGTGCTAGTTCCCTAGTTGTGCTCTCACCCCCTCGCTTGAGTTCCCGTATCGAAAAGGGGGGCGAGGTACAATTTCGATTACGATGGTCGTCACTGGCATAATGACCATAGTAGCGAGCCCGAGCGGAAGTGCCGGCGAAGCCGGCACGACGCGAAGGGGGAGCGATACTGAGTCGAACGTCGATTCGAAACTATCATTCCCGACCAAGTGAGGCGATGCGGATACTCCATCATTTTTGGGATGTCCGCATGGTAGAGTGTGAATCGTATGGGGCGCTTATAGTAGGTTCTTATATAAAGGGATCTCCGTTGAATTCGCGTGGGAGATATATTTCACGTGAATTCCTCGCGAATTCAACGGGGCTCCCGAGACGAATCATGATGGAGAGAGAGAGTAAGTAAGGTAATCGAATTTCACGTGAAGTACCTCGCGAAACATGTATTTCACTCATTGGTGTGGCGGCAGCTAGGGTAGCGCCGCAGGCTTGAAATGGTCCTATCCGGAAACTGTCATTCATTCAAATCATACATTCAAATCATATGATAGGGCTTCGCTTGGAAGCGAATAGATATGATACAAGCGAGGTTATTATTATTGAACGATAATAACTCACGCAGCGTAAGTGCGGGTGATGAGTGCAGCGCTTCGTCCGAAGTGACTGTTGTAGCTCAATGCTACCTCATTATACGCGATGCCCTGCATCTCATAGATGCCACCGCAATAATAATAATAATAAAACATTTACGCTAGCAAAGGGGACAAAGTCCTGAGAGTGCGGTATCCCTGCAAAGCAGGCTAGTGAAAACACCAGGGGCTACTCCCTCTGCTATAGCGCGCCCACAAAGGGGCTCAGCCCACTTTTCAGCAGGGTGACATCTAGAGAAAAAGCTAAGTGCTAGGCAAAAAACTCTAGAAGATGGAGAAGCAGCCATGGCCGGGTGAGTGGAGGGGTGGCTGAATCTGAGCGGTGGGGAGGGAAGTCGAAGAATTAAGGGGGTATTTGGAGACGTTGAGGAAGGGGTCGTGTGGTGGGCGGGGAGAGGGGGGGGAGGGCCCTCCCCTAGGGGACAGGGAACCATCTTATATTGCAAGACTTTTGAAAATTATTGCAGGAGGGTTTGAAGAAAGTCGTTTGCTTGCTGCACAGCTTCTGTTTCTGTCATGGTCTCGCTGCTCGGGATGTCAACTGTATGCGGGTCAGTGTTTAAGGTGGTGGTGGTGTTTAACAGAAACACGTCTCGCCTATTTTTGGTGTGTTGCCTACAGATTCTTGAAAGTTTTTTAAGGAGAGGTTTAATCTTGCCACGGGGAACACCTATCGTGTTGAGGACAGTACCAAAAAGAGGAGGGAGGTATCCCATTAGTGTAAGTACTTTGGGCCATTTCATGGTGCTTGTGAAGGGCTTGGAATTTGCGTTGGTGATTGTCGTGTCATGGTGACCACCATAATAATGCTCAGCATTATTCTGATGATAGGGAGGGTCTTGAGTGGGCCATGGGCAAAGCGAAGAAGGAAGTACTTTGTCGCTTTCGTTCAGAACTTCATTCCAAATATCAGGGTTGACTCCTGTGTATTCTAGCCTCTTCTCCGTGACTCTGGACTTAGGAAGGACATTGAGGAACCATCTGGCAATCTTTTTCTGTGTAGGCCTCCAGTCAAAGGCTGGTTGAGTATCACTGGGTGCACTGTCTATAGCTATGATAACGACATCCGAAAAGTCATCCTTATAGCATCCGCCACCTGGAAGAACGTAGGGGTCATCACCCGTCCAATAACCATGTGGGATAAATGGAATAGTGTTATGCGGGAATCTGAAAACAAGTTTAAAGCCTTTATCAAACCATCTTTTTTGGTTTTTGGGAGACAACGGAAGAATCCATGTTCCTGAAAATCCAGGGACGGTGTTGGCCGCTTTATGTCCCATTTCCAAGGTAGTCATAACCGCCGAAGATTTGCCCTTATCCTTCCCATCAAAGGGGGGATTTCCGTAAACGATTCTGCCAATGCCTGTTATCGGGTCCACGTAGGCATCCCAAGCGAGACCATCAAAGCCGATTTTCCCATGATGGCAGAAGGGCCTGAGGGCTTTTTTCATTCTTGTGGTGGGTATGCATCTTCTCGAGTGAATTCTAGGGTGGGCATTTAGTGGGTTGGAGAAAAGTTCACAGCCGTTTTTTGTCAAGGTTTCTGTCATCCACCAAAATATCTATGAGGCTTCTTCTGATTGCGTAGCAGTTTTTAGGATCTCCCGATTCAAACTTACATGCATTGAGTGCTTCATGAATATCGTGTGCCCTATTCGAGTACTCCGCAAGTGAGCATGGGACTGCTTTGTTGGAAAGGCGGTGCCAAGCCAAAAGTTTCCAAAACTCTTTCTTTTGGACATATTGGAGTTCGGGATATTTAATTGTTCCCGTAACATGGTCCACTTCGGGCTTAGCGGTCACAGCAATGGTATTCTTTTTTGAACTTGATGGACGGTACATGCTAGCTTCCGGGAGAGCGTGTAAGTATAATTCCTCATTCATTTCCTGTCTTAGGTCAGCAAGTGGAAAAAGTTTCGATGGCTGTGTTTTGATGTATGTGGTACCTTTTCCAGGGTTTAGTAGTTTAGGCTTTTCTGAGATTTCTTCAGCGATGATTTTCCTTAGTTCGCTATCTTGGGTTGTTCTAAGACTATACAAACTATTATTATGTCCTGGGCATTCAAGTTGGATGTGTTCGAAGGTGCATTTTGTATTCTGTTGGCAGTAGGGGCAGTTTTCAGTCCCGATTTTCCCCAGTTTAAATAAACGTGCTGGAGAGGCTTGAAGACCCAGGAGTTCTCTGCTTCTAGAAGCGGTGAAAGCTTTAGGTGTTATTTTGGAAATATCTTTAGTGGGGGCGGTGTTATTCTCGTTGAGCATTCTCGGTACTTCCCTTGAGACTGTAGAGTTCTCCAATTATGATAGTGTGAGAGTCGTTGAATTCTTCTGATGTGACTACGGATATCGCCTAAAATAGGGACCTCAAAAAAGAATAGCGAGAAGGGCAGTTCCTCGGCAGGGTCGTAGCGGGAGATGTCTAAACAGCCCCCTCTGAATGAGGCTCTTTTAGCAGTACGGTCCACTCTGTCATGGACTTTGTCATTATTGTGACCCCTAATCCATTTAAGGATGATTTTACTGTGGTCTCCTTCACTGTAGAAGCCAAGTTCTTCTAACAGTAGGCGAACAGCCTGCACATCTCTGCGATTAGCTTCACGTAGTTTGTCCCGAGCACTCATGGATCTGCCATCCTTTGTTACAGCAGATATTGCGGCCATGGAGTCAATGGCATGTACCATTGGAGTCATGGATTTGAGGAGTTTCTCTTTTTGTTCTGTGAGTAGAAATCGCAGTCCCGCAATTTCAGCAGATGTGCTACTCGGGTTTTGGATATCTTCCTTGATAAGAAGCCCCGGTGCGGCGAAAGTTCTTGAGGGGGGATATTCATCTTCCGAACAAGTGGCATTCCGTTGTCAAAGTTTTTTATGGCATATGCTGCACCACTGCATGCTGTTTTCTTACCAGCAAATAGAGAACCATCGCTTGCCATATCATAATCTTCCATTTGTTTGCTCTTTTCGGCGTTGGGGGTAGATTCTTCTTCCGAGTCGCTAGGGCAGCTATATTCACTTTCTTCTTCCGCAGTTTTGTTTTTCATTCTGGCAATAATGGTCTCATACTGTCTGTCTGAGATGTAATCATAGTGTGAGTTAATATCACTGACTTTAGCAAGGACAGAAGAGGGCGGGTCCATATGGTCATTATATTCGAAAATAGAACCTGCTGGAATTAGGATGCAACCGTCATTGGTGATGCTATATTCAAAGTCGTATTGAAAACTGTTGGTTCCTTCGATTCTGACAAAGACATTAGGGTTTATGGCATTGTTACTGTATTCTGTATATTGTATTGACATGGCCTCTAAGTCAATATTGGTAATGTGAATAAGAGAGATGGAATCTCGGTCACCATTTCCTTTCCAATGAAACTCACCCGTGTCGGGGGGTACTATGTTGTCTCTATATTGTTTCTTGACATATCTGGCCTGTGGGTCCAAATCTGCAGGGTTTTGAAGCATTTCCTTTTCGATTTCGGTTAGCCATCCAGGGGGTCTATTACCGTTCAGCCTGAAAAAGCCTTTGCTTTCTTGCCAGTTTTTTAACATTCCACCGCAGGGAGTCAGAAAGGAACCTGTGTGCTTGAGGTTATATTTTTGAATTGCGGAGGTAACATTCCTCGACATGTAGAGTTGTCTGGGAAGGGTGGTGATTAATGTGGTTTCACCCGCTTCATTTTCAGGGTAATTTTTAGAGTCGATAGCGTATCCAAGTTTTGCCATAATGTGACTTGTACGCCTGAACCAGTTAAAGCGTTTGTCTTTTGTGTGACTGTAGGTTGCATAGTGTGATAAGGGGAAGCCCGAGATGGCATTTTTACTCATTTCGTTGTTCGTGTTTTGAATTATTATTTTAAGCCATAGATTGCTGTTTCTACGGTATAGTGAGATGAGGTGGGGATCAGTGATACGGTCCGTGTGGTTGTGTTGCCAATATTCGTGTTCATCTGCAGAACACAGGGTGTTCATAGTTTCGGTAATACACGACGCGGTTACAATATCGAAGACACTATCAATACCGTACCCGCCCTGGCAGACTGCTGTCCAGATTATTTGGTGATTAGTGTCAACTGGGCATCCCAGGTATTTGATTATAAACGAAGCTATCATTTTGTCTAATTCAATTGCGACATTCTTTGAGGAGTTGGCAATTGCTGAGGTAACTTTAAGGGGGTACGCCATCCTCGGAACTACAACCGCATTTATAACATATCTTAGCTGGTGTAGAGTCATGTGTTGCAGTTGGATGGATATTAGAGTAGATTTAAGTCTGTCAATAAGGATTTCCGCCTGTTTGTCCCATTCCCCATTTAGTGCAAACCACACTCCGAGGTATCTGTTTACCTCTTTGCTGTTGGAGAAATCGAGAAAATCTGGTGACTCAGGGGGTATCCATTTCGAATCAATGGAAGGACTTGAGTCATTGGTATTGGGCTCCAGATGACCCCCTGAGATGAGTAAATCATCGGACAGGTCATATCGTGTTACCATTTTGCCCTGGGGTTTGATGCGCTTTCTGTAAGAGTATTTGGATTTCTTAACATTGATGGGAATACCGATGAAGCTCATAAATTCGTTAACTATACCTAGCATGTCTTGAACTTCGTCTTTAGTTTTCCCCACGAGAATGATGTCATCACAGAAGAACCGTGCAAAGATATTTAAAGGGGTGTCCTTTTCTAATAGGTTTTGGGAGGGAGGAATAACATTATTTCCTGATTTGTCTGGTCTATGGCGTTCCGAGTTCAGTTCATATCCATATGTGGTTCCTGTCGGGTTTGCACCGTTTGCTCTTTTTGCTAACCAAATTGCCAGAATGTCCATAATGGCTACAAACCTTAGTGGGCTCAAAACTTCTCCCTGAGGAACTCCACATTCGAGGGACCATTCATCTGTGAGGCCTTCTTCGGTAAGTACCATTCTAGAGGCATCATTGGTGATGTCTGAGATGATGTTAATTATTTGTGATGGGAGTCCTAACTTTCTGAGCGCTAAATTGCTCATCCAGAATTCAGCTCTGTCAAATGCTTGTTTGAGGTCCAGGTAAACTACGTGGAGGTCTTTGTCGTATCTATTGGCATCCGAAATTACTTCATTCAAAATTTGGAGTGAGTCATCTATGTTTTTATTCGGAAGAAAGGCATCTTGAATGGGAAAGAGAATGGGGTGGGTGTTGAGTATTGTTTTGAGACGGTTAGCAATTATTGTATTAAATAGTTTAAGACCCGTTTCCAACATTGTGAGGGGTCTGGAATTATCTATTGTACATGGTGCAGAGGGGTTTTTAGGGATTGGAAGGATGACTCCAGATTTTGCACTCTTAGGAAATCTCCCAGTTATAAGAATGTGGTTAAAAAGTGAGACAGTAACTTCTTGAAAATTCTCTGGGCCCTTGATCCACTGCGAGTATCTCATCCCTGAGGGTCCTGGTGCTGTAGAGATACCACAGTCCGAGTATGCTTGTTGAAGTTCTTTGTGGGTGATTTCTGTCAATAGTCTCGCGGCGGTCGTATCGGGGATTTTAGGGCTATCCTTGAGAATGGCAGTGAGCCACTGTGGGAGTTCATCTGGCTCATTCGGGTTAGTAGAAAATAATTTTTTATTTTTGTATTCATCTAGTGTTGTGTTTAGTCTTTCTGATTTTGTCTCAGGTATCTTTCCATCACTACCTGGGGTTGCGGCTGCACCTTTTTCAGTAGGTTTCATCTTTCCCATGACTGTGTCAAGAAACCTCGAAAGGTTAGTTGAGAAAAGATGCTGCAGGGCTTCTTTTTCTCGAAGTTTGCGTCGTTCAATGTCTGTGTCTCTGCTTTTTTGAAAAGCATTTCTGATTATTACATAATTTTCATGCAATCGTAATCTCCATGTGGCTGCTGCTTCATTGTGTTTGGGTTGGAGCGAGGCAAACGGTAGTGTGCGGGCAGCCTTTTTGGCTTGCTTTGGAATGTTGCTAACATGAGTTCTTGTATCCAAATATTTGATGGTGCGGCGTACTGTGTCCACTACCCTTCGGTACATGGGGATGTACCCAAGGGCCTTAGGTACAGAACGATGTACCTAAGCCGTACATATCAAATCAAGGCCCAAATCCGACGTTTTGTGCCCCTTGTAGTGACAATTTACCAATAAACACCCTCTTCTATCGATATTATGATCCAACTTTCGGATCCGATCCGTACAATATACGCTCTGATGCATTCAAAATCACTCTTTTTGAAGAAAACAAAAAACCCAGGTCAAAATAAATATTTTCCCGCCATATTCGGCAAGCTCGGCATTTTTCTCTCTGTGAACGTTCGGCTGGATTCTGGTAGTAGACCTTGATAAAATACAATTCATATGTAGTTAGAGAATCCAAAAAATCCGCGCTAATGACCTTGCTCGCGGTACGTATCCAACATGGCCGCTCGTTGCGCAACAGGGCAGCTTCTCCAATGACGCGAGGTGAAGGCACGCGCTGCAGCCTTCAACTCCAAGTGGAGTTCCGCAAGCGAACGGCAGAAATCCGACAATAATTGACAAGAGCCTTCATTATGGAATGTTTTAAATCATTTCCATGCAAGCCTCTAACCACACCTGATGAATGTCGTTCACTCGTACGTGCGAAACCCTAAGGCGGAATATCGATTTTCGTGCATGCATATACTGTGGGATCAATTTTAGGTGCCTACAATCGCGTGTCGAGTGAAGGCGTGCTTGGGTGTTTAAGTGCAAACCCCCTGAAATTACAACTGCCCTAAGGGGTGTTAAATACCATTGTAACAAATATGTATCGATATTCATCATTCAGCGGTCGTACACATGCATCAAACGCGATGTACCTAAGGGATGTACCTAAGATTTTCGGAGTTTTGAAAATGTACATTTTCTGAAATTTGTCAATATCGATGACCTGCCTAGACTATCGTATTGAGCTAAATACCATAAACCAAATGCTTCAGGACCAACAGGGACATGTCATCAACGGCCAAAATGGGCCACACGACCCCGCGTCGAGAATTTGGCTCACCGCGGTATTAAACGTACACGTATAGTTAGGTACATCGCGATGTACCTAAGCGTGGGTAGTGGACAACTGTGTTTAGCCATTTGTATATATAGTTAGATACTGCTGATGGTTTTTCGGACCTCCCAGTTTTGTTCAGATTCTTGGTGCCAAAGGCGTCACTTGCCGCCTGATGTGCCAATTTGTGCAGGGTATCCCATGTCGCGTCAGGGTGCATTTCCTTAAGGCCAGTGCCGCCGTTTCTAGCTGCTTCCGATCCATTTTCCATTTCGAGTGTGCTATGTAGGCTTTCAGTGTAAGACACCCAGCCTGTGGCGTATTGGAATAAATGGGCGGTGCAGTCTATTTTTTCCGAATGCATCTCAGATCCGTACAGGTTCCAGAATTTAGCAGGCATATGGGGTTGTAGAAGAATATCCCAGCTGGTCATGTGATCATCTGTGCTGGATTTCGTGATTTTCTTAACTTCCAGTGAGCTGAATGAAAGGTGTCGTTTGAGATAGGCATTTACATCTTTCTTATTTAGTAGGTGAGGCGAACCTATATGCCAGATGTTATCTTTGTCGTTATGGCCTAAGTTGAGACCACCTTCTGGCATCCCCTTTCCTCTAGAGAGTAAGTGAGCTGAATGCCATGGGCTATTAAGGTGAATCCACCATTCCTTGGGTTTGTTGTGCCATTTTAGACATTGTTCTATGTTGTCTGTCTCTTTATTTTTAGCTATGAGCTTGCTCACTGTTATGGGGCTGCCGTCAGTATTATCCCGTTTAAGATCGAGATCAGTGGTGTCACCCTTGATGGTGCTGATAGCGGCTCTTGCTTTGTTTTTATTGATGCACGCGTGCACAAGTTCATTTGTGCTGTATCCGTTTGCTTCAAGGAGTCCTACAATATCTTTCTTGTTTATTTTCCTTTTTGTATCCGTGTTTTTGTTTGTCATTCTGATTGGGTAACCTGGGTACTCATCATGTGTGGTTTCCTTGGCACCATTAAATCTAGGTGTTGGCAAAGTTGTATCTGAAGTTATCTCAGGTTTAGTGTCGTTTTGAGGGAGTCGCTTAAATTCAGCCCATACTATCCCGTGGTCGGAGATGATATAAGGGTTTTCCTCCGTCCATCCAGATTTAACTGTCATTTCTGCCATGGTTGAGTTTGTCATGATATGGGTGAGCTTTGCTTTTGAGTTTTTAGATATAACATGTGTGAAAATTTCTGTGTTTGGGTTACGGTCCATTATCAGTTCATTGAGGGAACATCTGTCATTGTTGAAATAAGTTAGAAGATGCTTATTCTTCTCAACATGCTCTTGATATGACATGCAATTTCCACCTGACACCCGCTGATTTGGGGTAATAGTACAGTTCTTGTCACCTATCTCTATGTATACCTTTTTTGGATTATTTCCTGCCTTTCCTGCCCAGTCAGTGAGTGTGTCATATAATTCCTTTTGTTCATCTACTAGTGTGGCATCATTCATGTAACCGCTGGCTATGTAGAGCTCCAGACCGTTATTTCCTGAAATTTTGGTCATTACTGCCCTTTTTGCATCACCATCAATTGTGGTAACCGAGGTGGAAAGTGGTAAACTTTTCGGATTCCATAGGATCATGGAACCAATGGAAGCTCTTTCGTTTACATGAGATGTGCGAAATTGAATTCCTTTTTGTGTCATTAGGGTTTTAATTAATGCAAGGTTTTCAGTATTCACCTTGGTTTCTGATATACAAATTATATCGGCCCGTTTGTCAATTAAAAGATTGCAGATTGTTTCTAATCTAACCAAACTGTCTTTATCTTCTTTGTGGTGTCGGAGGCCTCTCATATTCATACCCATTATAATCAGACTGCCAGAGTGTTGTGCTAGTTGTAGTTTTGTAAGTCGGTCTAATTCTTCTGATTGTTTACTAACGCTTTTGTGTTTTGCTTTTTGTAAGATGCATCTGCCATCTGCGTCATAAATGTTCTCACAATCAAAGATTTTGTTTGTGCATTTGGTTTTTTGGATTATTCTCTTTTGTTTATGAGAGTGTTTCCTGCGGTATCCATGTGTGTGGGGTGCGCTAGAGAGGTTTACTTTGCCTGAGATGAGGTGATTATAAGCAGTGTAGGTAGGTTTACACTCTTTGTTTTCAGGATTTGGCTTTGTAGGATGTGCATCAATTTTCGGGAGGTGAGTTCTTAATGATTGTCGCATGGTCGAGATGGCTTTGTTGTTTTCGTGTTTGGTTATTCTAGCTTCTCTGCCCGTTTGCGGAAGAATTCTAATGTTTAGGTTTTCAAGTTCGTATAATAGTAGATCTCTGTTTAGTTGTGCTGCCGAGAAGAATTTAGTGTTGTGCAGGATGTGGAAGGCTTTGTGGGCTAGTGTAAAGTTGAAAACCCCCATGTTGTTCGGGTGTACTCCCAGTTTCAAGGTTATGCGGTGCACACTTAGGTCTTGAGGGAGAGGTGTGAAACTGTCTTTCTGGTGTTTATTGGTAGAAATATCAAAATCACAATAAATAATCTTTCTTTCTGGAATTATGTGGACCGCAGTTGACCATATTTCATTTATCACAAGGAGATGAATTTGAATATTGGTGTTATTCGTATTCGAGGTGTGATGATATTTCCTATGTGATTCGATGGCTTCTGAAGCAATTATTTCATTAGTGGTGTGTGTCTTCCATTCCAGTCTGAAAGTTTCTATCAGAGTTTCTATCTGCTTTTTAGGTGTGGCACCTCTCCGTGTGAGGATATGGTGGGAAGGTGAAGTCATATTTGGGCCGCTGGTTACCGCGTCATTTCCAGTGGGCTCCAGGTTTTTGAGCTCCAGTGTGTTGCGGATATTCTTGTCCAGCAGCTCTATTTCTTTCCTGATTTCTAATCGATATTTATGTATTTCCTTTTGCATTGTTTTGTCGCCATACTCCCCGCTACATATGTCATATTTTAGGTACTCGAAAAATGAGGTCTGGTGTGAACCTCTGTTCCACTGGGCCCATCTGAAAGCGGTTTTTGCTACCCATGCGCCACAGTTGTATGTATCTGTTTGAAATGTATCTTTGCTAATGGTGATTGTGGATACCTTATATTCTGTGGTGGCTTTGAGATTTTCCAGCCAGGTTCTGAGTGCTACCACAATCGTATTGATGGTTTCTCTTTCGGCTTTATCTCCAAAAGATTCATATATGTAAGCTTCTATTTTCCCAGGTGATGACAAGCGGATCATTATGAGGCGCCAGTGTATATTGTCACACACGCCTATTTGTGTGTGGCCATATTTCTTGAGTCTACTGATAATGAGTTGTGTGAATTTTTGGTCCTCCACTGTCATTTTTAGCATCATGTCTATGAGGTCCATGGGGGCAATGGTACTCGGTTCCCGGATTTTCATTGCGTCACCAACATGAGTTGCATTTAACCACCCCTTTTCTGAGAACAGTGATTCCGTGGCCATCCTATTTCCATCTATTGCATTATCTTCGGTGCTTGCTCCACCGCTTAACATCTGATCAGGTTCAGGCATATTATGTTGTTCGGTATCATTGCCCTTCTTGCGGTGGATTTTATGTTTCGTTATTTTTAGGGGTGATTTCATTTTAGGTTTCTTTGTATTTTGGGTCCGTGCCCTCTCCCAGAGCCATGCCATTTGGGGGTTTTGTATCATGCATTTCAAGGCGCCCTTACTGATCCTTTTGCATGCCTTAGGTCTCTTGTGAGCTAAGTGTATTATGACTCTAGGCCCTGGAAAATATTGTTTAGGGTTCAACTTCATTTTGCTAAGTCCCGCCATTAAATGAAAAAGCATGATAGCGGGCCCGTAAGTGATTTTTTGCAGTTCTGCTCGTGTCTTAATATTCTCCTCACATCTCAAGAGGTGTCGCATTATGTAATATGTCATAATTATGCTGCCGCTTATGTCTTTATCAATTATTATCTCCATTTAAAATATGTCTCGGTCCGTGCTGGGTTTACTAAGTACAGTCTTAAGTTCTCAAGGTGACTTGTAGTTCTACCGACAGAAAGCGTAGATTTATTTTCGGTCCATATCAGATTGAAAGTAGACTTTTTTAAGTTATCCGTCCACCGCGTTAGATTTGCAGTATATCGCCGCATTATTTCCGAGCTCCGTATTAGTTTATCTGTACCCCGCTTGGCTACATTCCGCAGTTGGTTGTTTGAAAGCCAAAACAGGTTATCCGAAGACCGCTTTAAGTTAGAACCGGACCGCTTCAGGTTATCTATAGGCATATTAAAGTTATCTAACTTCCGTGTTGAGTTAGCTGCATGCTGCTTCGGGTTTCCCGAGTCCTGTGATTGTTTATCCTTTAGCCGCTTACATTTGTTGGTTGTCCCTATCCGGCTGACTGCATTCCATTTCAAATTATCTGCATTACGTGGTGAGTGTGCTGAAAACCGCTTTGGGTGTGAGACCGTCCGCATCAATCTATCTGTTGGCTTATTAAAGTTATCAAGCCACAGTATTGGGTTGGCCGTATGCCGCCTCCAGCTTATTAATAAGCTCCAAGTCTGTTTATCCAGGAACCGCTTCAAGTTTTTATCAGTACTATTAAGGTGTATTGCATTCAGTTCTAAGTTGTTAAAACACCAAGCTAAGTTTGCCGTGACCCGCTTCAAGTTAGCAGCAAACCGCTTCGAAAAGTATATGGGTTTATTTGTGTTATTTGTGTTATTTGTTAACCGCATGTTGTTTTCCAGACACCGTGTAAGTGTTATTAAACTTTCTGTATATTGCATTGAGTTATCGGTATGCCGTGTTAACTTACCTGCATATTGTGTAGTGTTTCCTGCTATGTTATCCAGTCCTCTTAAGTTAGCTAGGCACCGTGTGTGGTTATTTATTGGTATTGTAGTGTTAAGTAACCAGTGCAGGTTATCTTGTAAGTTTGTTGGTTTGGGTGCCCCGGGGGGTGAACTATGTGAGGAACTGCATTCATTGCATAAGTGTTTATCAAATGGCATGTTATTATTATGCCAGTTGGGTGCTTTGCATATGTTTAGTGACAGTGTGCCGTTCACAGAAGAGTCCATATGATGAGGGTGTCTATATAATGCAAGTTTGTGAGTGAATTTTGGGCCATATATATGTCCGTGCTCTGCTTCTAGGCTGAGTTTTTGAAGTTGAGAGGAATATGTGTTGTGTGGTGAGACAATCTGTGGGGAGTGTACAGCAAATACAAAAGAGAATGCGGTGCAAGAGCAGGGGCTTATATATTTGCTGTGCATACTTAAATTTACTGCTGGCCGATGGGTTACAATGAGCAGAGCAAGGAAGAGATTGGCTCTTCTGGTTGCAGGAATGCTAGTGTGGGTCACTTGCATATCATATGCACGGGATCACAAAGTCTGAGAAAGTGTTCAGAGAGAAGAGACGGATTGAGCTGACAAATTTCTCAGTATCTACCTTCAGCAAGATTAATTCCTTCGTCACTTTCCTGTGTCAGGGGTTGTCTCTGGCTGCCTCCTGCGGGGATCTTGTGAGCAGGGCTGAGAGCTGAGGGGGTGAGCTTCCTCTTTAATGCTTTAGCTTTGGCTGCTTCCCACTTGGCTGAGTTTTTTGTGGGGGTACTCGGCGGTCCTGGTGGGCCTCCTGGTGGGAATCCTGGTGGGCCTCCTCCTCCTGATCCTTTTCCTTTACCAGATTCTTTCCCCTTTCCCTTTCCTTTTCCGCTGTCCATACAATTTTTGGAACAATGACCGAACCTTTTAGGAGCTGGGGCACACTTGAAACACTCGTGGGCACTGCACTGGGTAATCAGGACTACTCCTACGGGGTTGTAGATGTACTGAAGAGGAATGAAGTAGACTGCGTGCTCCGGATTTTGAATGTCCATTACTGCCGGTTCCGGTGCTGCTGCTACTGGGGGCCTGAGTACTGCGTAGATCCTTCTGACCAGCCGTGATCCTCTGCCCTTGCCTGGTTGTTCTGTGAATGTCTGTTGAAAAACAACCCGCTTTACAAAGCTTGCAAATGGATTCGTGAGCAGAAATGAAACAATGTTTTCCGTTGAGACTTGGAGATTGGGAGCGGAAGCACGCAGGAACAGGTTGAATCGAGTAAGTCTTGAAGACTTGGGAGTGATGTTGAACCGCTGCCCGTCCACCAAAAGGATTCCCAGCTCGAGAATTGCGGCAGCTTCGTCCTCGCCCTTTAGCTGAATTTTGATGAAGGGAGTCTGCGATTTTACACTAGTTAGAATGCACGTTGTCGTAATGTTTTTAAGAATGGAAGGTTTGAGATGCCAATGGCGTTTAATGCAAGAGCAGTGGTTATGAGAATGCTTTTTTACGTGAAGTGAGAGGGCGGTTTTTACCTTAGCGACACCCGATGCGTCCACCTTTCGCGACAAACCGTCAACCGCCAGTGAGCCAACGTCGAGATGCTTCCTGGTCAGGGTCTCCTCGCACTGCCTTCTGACTTCGCTCAGCTCGCGTCCGGTGAAGCGCGCGATGTTCTGGACGTTGTGCCTCGTGATCTTCAGTGTCTGGAGAAAATCCTCGTTCTCCAAGTCACCTTCGTGGCCTTCGATTTCGGTTTCGGCGCTCTTCATCGTCTCAGAGTAGTCCACTGCCGTTTGTAGAGATGCAAGGTCGAACTCAGCTTCCTCTTCGTGGTTGACAAGCGACACTTCACGATGTCCAGTTGGCACGTTGAATCCGTCGAACTCGCCTGTGTTCGCAGCTGTTAGAGGTGCAAGAATGAGAAAAGAAATGCTTGCTAGCTTTAAATGCTGTGCGCGAGCTTTCACTACTGCGTTTTGCAATGCGGCAGTTGTAATTAAACAGGTTAGGAATGGGAGGCTGTTTAATGCTATACCTGCTTGTTCTCTTTCTTCCCAAGTGTCCTCTTCCTCTTTCTCCGCCTCGTTTTGAGCACCTTCGGCTTCTGGCAGTGCTCCCTCGCGTGCACCCAGGTCGATGTCTGCTAATCCAGAAGCTGAGGGGGACTGCTGAATTTCCTCCGATGCCTTCTTCGCAATGCGTTCCTCAACTTGTCTCTGAACTGACGCCAGTGTGGGAAAATACAGGTCAAATTCCAGGTGTGCTTCAACAATGTTCCTGATGTTCTCCCTCTGAACTGTATTCCTGGTGTACCTGATTAACTTTTCAACGTTTGCGATTGCTGCTGCTGACTCAATGACTACTTCGTTTCCTTTCACTGAACACATATTTATCGCGTGTCTGAAAATGTTCCACAGGTAGGTGCACATAGTGGATGGCCTCTGGATGTTTCCGAAAAACTGCTTGTGGTTTATTGGGATGTTTCGAGTTGCGAAGACTGCGTCTGCTTTCGCAAGGAAAGTGGCATAAATGAGAGACGAAACTGTATCCTGGTCCAATTCTGCGCTCCACTTATCACTGTTCTCAATCACGTCTGAGTTCATATTCCGCATAAAGTCATACTTCTGCTGGATGGTTTCTGGTGAGGTGAGCGCGTCCATATCTGTGACTTCTTCTTCGCTCATAATTCTACTGGGTGAGATTATCAGGAACGCGACAACCAAGTGCGTTAGAGTTTTGATGTTGTTTTTCTTTTTTCTTTCAGTTGTGCGAGATGTTGTACCTTACGGTTTTGGTTCCTCACTGGAGAGCTCAAGGCTCTCCAGCTTCTCCGGGCGTTTTGTTGCTCTTTCCCCAGGACCTTCGTAAAAAACTCAGGTCGCTGGGTACTCAAAATTCATATCACATATCAAGGAATCATACAAGCTAAAGCGAGATCATACCGCAGGGTTTAGGGTTTGAAGCAAAAGACACCATATTTCACTATAAGAAGCAAAACAGGGGTCGAAAAATACCTTCTGGTCGACAATATTCTAGGGAAAACGTCTACTCAAACCTTAAATATTATCATAAATAATATGCGCGAAAAAACATTTTTTCCAGTGCTCGCGCCCTTCGGACGCTGAGACGTTTTTTTCGTTCTCATAGATGCCACCGCAATCGGGTTGTGAACCCAAGGCATTGGTTGAACAATTAGTATCGGCTGAACGAATAAGCCATATGATAATCACATGCTTGTTCAGAACATGCTTAAAGCGAAGATGAGTTTTCTCCGAACCATTCGGTTCTTCAAGACACCATCTTGCTTTGCCATCTCGAGTCCACAACTGCTGGCCTCTCGATGACAGGTGTCACTCAAGTCTCACCTTGAGTAAATGACAGATGATATGACTGTACATGTCATAGTCGACCGTACTGACGACTGTCTGTCATTATAATATATGACACGACTCGACATGACATGACATGACATGACATGGTATGACATGTCTGACAGGTATGACATGTCTGACGAGTATGACATGTATGACATGTATGACACATATGTCATCGGTCATAACCCTGACAGATCTCCCCTCTTAAGAGAGTTGTGACCTCACAACGGGCATACCTTTGTATATGTCTTTTGATGTCTTTGTTGTTGTTGCTGCTGCTGGTACCAGTCTTCTTACACCGATGTGAGGCGTCCCTCATGGTGTTTTTAGGATATTGGGGGGAACTGAGTCCACTTTAAACCCTCACCTTAGGCATTTAGCCTTACAGTTCTTAGGATGTAGCCCCCATGAATTGCGTATCGTATTGCAGAGTGACGTTTCAAGGTTCAATGAACTGCGTATCGTGATTCAGAGTGACGATTCAACGTATCGTGATTCAGAGTGACGATTCAAGGTATCCGAGGTTTACGTTACGGATATATTTGCGCTAGCCGTCGACGCTTTTGCGAACGATGGTCGACGATTTAACGAACGATTCTCGGCCTTATATATACAACTGATCGACGAAAACCCTTAGGTACATGTTTCCACAGTTATTGTATAGTGCACCCAACCCTTCCTCCCCTCCTGAAGCTATTTTGGAGGTTCACAGGCGGTCATGGGGAGCCCGATGTTTCCGGAGTTATTTCACCGGGGGCTTGTTTTAATGCAAACGGAGTGGCCCTGCTTAACGGGATTGGACTTATAATCCTCAACCGGTCTGCTCAACTCCTTACTTTTGGTCCAGTACGCGCGCTTTGACGAACATCTGTCGATTCAGAGTGGATTCGCCACGTACTAACGTGAAATTTGTTTTAGTTATGTGTGTCAGGCATAACTTACAGTAATCACTCACCTTTAAAAAAACCCGGCGATAAGAAACCAGCCAGCTTTGGGGGGAGGGGGGGGGTACCGAAGTTGTCGAGAAAAGCTGGCTGGTTTTTTTGAGCTATGGAATCCTCGAAAATAAGAAATATGGGTGCTGGCGCCGCAGGCGGAAAATTTTGAAAATGTCGCCTTTTTAAGTGTGTATCATTGGACTTTTAAGAGAATTGCTGGCTGATTGAAAGAAAATACTTGCTAATTCTTACCGATTCCATAGGACGCTGGCGCTGGCGGGGGGGGGTACGCAAGTTGGTGGAATTAGCTGGCTGACCCCAAATCTCCGGTTTTCTTAAAGGTGAGTGATTACTGTAGGATCACAACTCCGTCTACCTCAGTCGATGTCTCCGGTAGCTTCGGATGACTGGCCACAAGTTCCGAATGACAATTCACGGTATGGCAAAGATAGCATTTAGCAGTTTTTATTTATCCACAGATATGATATCTCGCATGTGTGCGTATCTGTGCAAGGGTATGATTTTGTACAAGGCTCACTACACCTTTAGCAAGGAAGGATCAATTTCCCGCTTCTATGCAACATAATGATAAAACATTAAGAGCAAGGTATATAGATGATCGACATGTATTAGTATATATTACAAGAAGTAAGGGCATCAGGCTTAATATAATGTTTAGCCTTCATAGGCAGCTATCATGTCTGCTGCATTGGTCAGCTCTGTGGCTTTGACCCAGGTGTCATGCTCAGGGCCGTAGCCTGCATATCGCACTAAGTAGTACTTGACACCTCTAGTGATCTTATCTGAGAGTATGTGTGATATCTCAAACAGTGGTTGCCCTTCTTCGGTGATCATCTGTGGCAGAGGCAAAGGTGCTTGGATCGAGTCGTTATACAGCTCTATTCTGGATACAGGCTGTACCGGATGGATACGGATATCGAGATCTCCGAAATCTAACTCGTATGCACGTCCATGGCTTAGCACTTTGGATATGGTAAACGGCCCAATATATGGCTGCTTAAAGTGTCTGCCTGCCTCTGTCAAACCAGTCCATTGGATAAACTCGGTCCGTAAAAGAACTTTCTGCCCTACTGCATATTGCCGAGGCATGTGAGTCTTATTGAATCTGGCTTGGCTAATTTCTGCTGCTCGGGAAATGTTGTCTACCGCGTTGGCATGTACAGCCGAGTACTGGTCAAAATGATCTCGAATAGCATTCTGTATTGGAACAGGAGCTTCTGGCGGAATAGTGATTGCCAGGTCATGAGGCGAAAGTGGCTGCGCCATCGAGTCGAGATAAAATGGTGAATAACCAGTTGATGCAGAAACTGTGTTGTTAATTGCAAACTCCACCAGAGGCAACTTGTCCTCCCACGAATTGGCTGAAGTATCATTGCAACAACACCTGTGGAGAAAAATACTATCTAATCAGTTTATAAACCAGAGGATGGTGAATCATGAATCAACAAATTGAAAAATACCTGAGGATGTCCTCAATGAAGACATGGCTCCTCTCATTGCTTGCATTCGACTGTGGATGGTGTGAAGACGTCATAGACAATCTCGTACCAGTAGATTTCCACAGTGCCAGAATGTAGAGGTGAATCTGGGGTCTCGATCTGAGATGATGTTCCTCGGAAGACCACGGAGCTTGAAGATATGCTGCATATATATCGAAGCAGTATGCTGAGCAGTCCAGGTCATGCTGAAGGGAATGAGATGACAGCGATGAGAGAATTGGCACATTACCACAAATATACTGTCGTGCCCATTAGTGGTGATAGGCAGGTCAGTAATCCAGTCAAGAGATACATCAAGCCATTTTGTCTTAGGCACACAATATCGTATATGTGACTGACCATAGGGTTTGTGTCTCCTCGTTTTCTGGCGTTGACACACGGGGCACTCCCGAATGTACTGGATGGCTGCCTTCGTCATTCCTGGCCAATAATATCGGCTACGCAATAGATGAAGCATGCGATTTTTGCCTACATGACCAGAAATAGTGGCTGAGTGGCACTCGTGAAGGAGAATGTGGCGAAGCTGTGTGATCTCACCGTCATCTGTAGGGACCTTGGCAGTAGGTGGAATGTATAGCTGTCTGCCATATATGGTCTTGCGATAGATCAACCCCTGAATGAGCTCGAAACTGCTGACTGACTGTGATGAAGTCGATGATGCCAGCTTGGACAATATAGTCTGTGCAAATGTATCACGATCATACTGGGATATAATAATGTCGTGAAGCTGATGAGCTGATGAAGAAGATATAAGAGCAATGAATGTAGAATCTGCAGACGGTATGTCAATGACTGGAACCTCGGCGATGTCTATGTGTTTCAGACAATCAGTGAGTTCAAAGAGTGTAGAAATACGAGTGAGTGCATCTGCAACCTTATTCTTCTCGCCAGAAACATGCTCTATTCTGAAGTTGTATTTGGAGAGCTCGTCCAACCACCTCGCCTGTTTGGGGCTTAGTGTGGATTTGGACTGGAAATAAACCAGTGGCTGATGATCTGAGCGAACAATAGTCTCTGGAGCTCCCAGCAAGATGTGGCGAAAGAATCGTCCACAATGGCAAATAGATCGATCTCAGGAATAGGCCAACGTCTCTGTGTATCGGAAAGAGTGACGCTGTGATAGCCACATGGCTTCATACCTTTTCCTTGGTCCTGTAGTACCACTTGACCAACGTGTGTGCCTGATCCATCGACCTCCATAATAGATGGCAGTTTCTGATCTGGAAGCTGTAGTACTGGAGCATTGCAGATGGCACTTTTGAGGTTATCAAATGCCTTCTGCTGCTCAGATTCCCAGACAAACTCTGCATTATCTTTAAGGAGACGATTGAGCGGCTCGGCAATCTTGGAGAACTTTGGTATGAATCTCCTAAATTGACCGACCATGCCCAAGAATGACCGAAGGGATGACTTGCCATCTTTAGCCATACGGCGTAGAGGCTGCTTACCAACGGTAGGACCATACGACACTGGAGGCTGTATTGCCATAACTGCTCGGATTCGGTCTTCGATGATGGATAGGCCTGCTTCATGTGTGTGACAGGATTCGCGCATAACATATCGGCGACAGAGCTCGCACACATATATCGAATATCTACAAGCGAATAACAGCATTCGCTGCAACATCGTCAGCAAACGGAGTGCGCGAGAAATCATCATCGCGAACGCATTCGCGGCTGATAGCATTCGCAGTAACATCGTCAGCAAATAATCAGCGACAAGGTGTGCGCATTGCGTACGGATCGCACATACATGCTGTCAGCATTTCGCAGGGTTGATACGGTATGCGAGATACGGACGCGCGAACGAAAAATCATCATCAGTATGTATGATCCGGCAGGACGTACGGGGTTTCGTTATACGCGCGATCGCATTCATACCATGCGACATATACCGGCGACAGCGATGTTCGCTAATAATCAACACAAATTGTTCAGTGCAGCGCACACATGTGATAATTTCGTTATTTGCAGATGATTTACACGAATCGCTCATCGACGCACACGTACGATGATTTAGCTCGTCAGGCGATGCGCACCTGCTATGATTTCATCTGGTGCAGGGGACGCGCGATGGAGGGCGCATGATCCGTGATGCATCTACATGCAGCGCGTCATACAATATGTGTTGCGCGCGCACATAGCATGCAATCATGTTGTTCGTTCAAATACTCGCAGATGTACATACAATATTTGCAGTCGGACGTACAATTTAACATCAGTGTCCCAGGGGAATTCCCAGGAGTAAACTATTATCCTCTATTATCTTGAGGAATCATATCATATATTCAGATATACTATTTAACATAAACCCAGACAGCAAGAGTTATATCATTTGCTGTCCAAGTCCAAGAGACCAACTCTGTTACCTCTCTTTATTCTCTCCTCTGAGCTCACATATTATTTTCCCCAACTGTTCGCTCAGGCAATGTCACATCCACTCACTAATTTCCCTAATAGTTCGCTACTCTTATTCTCATCGAAATCAGACCCCCCTACTATGGGTGTCTCAGCAGGTACGTCGTGCCTCCTGGCACAACTCTCCCCCCGTTAGGAGTGGACTTTCCCCTGAAACCACGACTAAAGCATAATCACACATACAATAGCGTACAGGGGTCTCGTGATCCCTCTGCTCATCAGCGTAGCAGAAGGGCTTCACCAAGGATCACGCTGCCAACGCTCATCCCGGATTCACCCAACCGCGCACAACCGATATCTAAGGCAGGTCTTCAGTCTTCGTCTTCTCCTTCGAAACTCTGCTTGCCGTAGATCGGTTGCACTCGGTCCAAGGGTTATGACCGTAACATCGTTTACTTTCCTGTGCCTCCAAAAGTCAAGTGCTGGAACAGATGCCGCAGTAGACCCTCTGGAACTGGATACACTGCGTGTGACTTCTGCATCCCCTTCCGATGACCACTCGGTCCCAGTTGTGCAGTATCAGGGTGAACTCCTGTTGCACGTCGATGCGAACAAGGAGTCGCTGCAGAGCATTGCAGTAAGGGTTCGGGCGGAGGCGAGCTCGCCCATATACACGTAGGTTTCATGTATCGTTTCCCATACATGCAGTAGGTGCAAGTGAGGGGCGCCGGCAAGTGGCTCATTACTGGCCTGAAACGCAGGGCGTCAGGGTAACGGCCCATCGGGTTCTCCACAAACCAGTGTTGAGGACGGAGATACTCGATGATGTCTAGGGTGCGTTGTACGCACGCGTCCGCTGTAACGAAATCGGGCGGACCTCCAGTGGTGCGGGCCTGACTGTACTGGGTACAAGGGGGGCTTGCCCATACCACGTCGAAGTACCCTGGGGGATACCTCCAATAATCCCAGCTCTCAATGGCCGTCACGTGAGTCGGCCGCCAAAGCGGGTCAGCGTCCAGAGTTACCGATCTCGAGGCTGGGAAGCAGCGGGCAAACTCCTTTTCCACGGAGCCTGTTCCACTGAACAATACCAATATCCGTACTGGCCGAGTATCAAGTGCAGCGAGGGTAGTGACATAGGTGACCTCGCCCTCTCTCGTCATTCCACGTTGTTCCCAAGGAAGGCATTCGTCGGTGGGGTTCTCAAACTCCTCCTCCCAGGGTCTCACCAACAGGTAGGCTAAAGAGGCACCTGACGCCACCGCAGCAGAACTGGGTGTATCACGGCGTTGCTCTCGACGACGTAATGCAGCGTCACGTACCTGGCCCTCCATGGCCAGACGTTCGGTCTCAAAGTCCTTAAGCTGCTGCACAGGTGCTTCACGCTCCAGCTTGTCTCGAGTCCTCCACGAATCGTGGGCCTTTGAGTAGCCCGTCCAGCGTACCTTCCATTCCACAATCTCCTTTCCTCGGGAGATGCGAACTCGTCGAGCCAGAATGCGATCCACATGGGCCTCGCGTTGTCCATCAACTATCACCGCCTCTGGGATTGCTGGCTGTCGGCGTGACGCGAACGCATCTGCCCCTCCCACGTATGGCTTCAGTCGATGTTGTGCGAACACATCATGTATACGCCAGCGTGGGGGGAGCTGCAGTCGATAAGCCACCGGAGCACCTCGGTCTGCCTCCGGAAGACCCGCCTGCATGTCACTGTAGAACCGCTCCGTTACCGCCAACGGCCCATGCCAGCGCTTGCTGAGCTTCCTGCAAAGGGACCTGTCCATGAGCTTCTCCGTGAGGTGCTTGGCTTCTACCCAGACGAGGTCCCCCACCGCATACTCTCGCTGCCCATGGCGCTGATCGAAGAGATCTCGCTGCCGCTGCTGTGCCAACTCCAGTCTACCCCGCGCGTCCCGCAGCTGCGACGAAAAACGAAACGCCCATTCATGTGCAGTCCCCACCCCTCCTTTGCGTCGCCCATCGGTAGACTGGGCAGCTTCTAGAAACATGTCAAGCTGTGACATGGGTGACACACCATAGCACAACTCGAAGGGGGTGAAACCGGTTACGTCACTGCGCGAGTCGTTGATAGCAAACTCGACGTTGGTGGCGTACAGGTCCCAGTCCTCCGGACTATCATCGACGAAGGAGCGAAGCATATCTTCCACGACCCGGTTGGTGTGCTCCGCGCTTGACCATCAGATCGGGGGTTGTAAGGGGTGGTCATTGCCACCTTGACCCCCATCAACCGCATCAGCTCTTTCCAGAACGCGTCTTGGAAGCGTGGGTCCCGGTCGCTGACAATTTTCATAGGCGCGCCATGCTGCCTCCACACGGTGTCGAAGTAGATGCGAGCAATAGTGGCTGCTGAGCTGTCCCCGAAGTTAATGGGGACCACGTGGACCATCTTCGAGAGCTTACAGGTGAAGGCGACGAACGCGTCGTTCCCTTGCTCGGTCAAAGGTAGACCGGTGACAAAGTCCACACCCACGTCCTGCCAGTTTCGCGACGGGATCGAATGCGGGTTAAGCAGTCCATCAGGGTATGACGATCGGGGTTTCACAGCCTGGCAAGTGGGGCAGGACGCCACCCAAGCCCCCACATCATCCGAGGCGTTCTTCCACCAGAATCGACGAAGAACCCTTTCAAGTGTCTTGTCGCGCCCTGTGTGACCCGCTGCCAGGGAGTCGTGGGCTTCGCGGAACACAATCTCCCGGAGGGGTGAGTCCTCACCCAGGACCAGCTGGTAGTGCCCCGCAGCTACCCGCCACAGCACTTCGCCAACAATGCAGAAGTGCTTCGTGCTGTGATGGGGAGCTGACTGTACTTGCTCCCGCAGAGTACGAAGGGGCCCGTCTCGGCTGTACTCGTCCCGCAGGGCCTCAAGGAAATCTCCTCCAGAAACTGTGCCCTGCGCGTCCCGCATCTTTGACGCCTTGCCTGCATCAACAATTGGCGGGGGCACTCGCTGGTGTCGAATCCTCTGCGGTCTTGACCTCGAGGGTGGAGCATACACCACCAGCATCGGCCATGGGAGGTCCTGCAGCACTCCATCTGTTCCCTTAAACAGTTGGGTGGGATTCCCCTGAGAGTCATGTGTGGGGATGACCTCCTCAATACGCATCCCCGCGCGTCTGAAAAGCTTCCTCCACTGCGGCATGCGCGACTGTAGGTCCGGCAGCAGGAACACTGCAGAGGTGTTCTCGGGGTCTTGCCGCCACTCATGCACGTAGGTGCGGAGTACAGCCTCGATGGTGAGATGGTCGCTGTCATGTGGGGGGCTGCACCACACGTGAAGTCCTCTCCACTGCTCCTTTAGGCAGTTTTCCCAGTATTTGTCCACCAGCTGACCGCGGCCTTTTGGTCCGCGACAGGCATCCACGTCGAACTTCCCGTATTTCGACTGTAGCCGTTCGAACAATGCCTGGTGCAACCGCCCCGTCGATTCCCTCCGCGATTGAGACGCGCTCTTCGCAGGGGGCTTCCTCGTCCTGGGGGCGTCAGTCAGAACCACCGTCGGAGGTGTCGCCGGCTTTGCTGCCTCTTGCTGGGGCGGCGATTTGGTGTTCGACCGCGAGCGAGAGGTCACCGTGCCGCTGGGGCGCTCCATAGGGACCTTGGCTGACACCTGCGGCGGAGTTTGTGCAGGCGCTATGGGTGCTTGGCACCCCGACGTCCCTCCCGCAGGAGGTAACCCAGTTTTTGACCGGGTGCGTGAGGCCACCACGCCACAAGGTTGCTCTGAGGCCTCCGCTGGCATTTCCAATGCCGCCTTTCCTGGTAGCTTGGACCGTCCCATTGCGCGAAGGGACTTGAAGGCCCCCCGAAGAGCCCTTGCACTCTTCTTCAGGGAAGCACGCTGAAACGCCAGCGTCGCCCCTCTCGTGGGGGGCGCTGTGACCTCCGTCAGGTGGTCCGCGCCGGGGTGCTCAGTTTGCACCCCTCCAACATCTGATGTGACCTCCGTCGGGAGATCCGCGCCAGGGTGCTGCACCTGCACCCCTCCAGCGTCTGATGTGACCTCCGTCGGGAGATCCGCGCCAGGGTGCTGCATCTGCACCCCTCCAGCGTCTGATGTGACCTCCGTCGGGAGATCCGCGCCAGGGTGCTGCATCTGCACCCCTCCAGCGTCTGATGTGACCTCCGTCGGGAGATCCGCGCCAGGGTGCTGCATCTGCACCCCTCCAGCGTCTGATGTGACCTCCGTGGGGAGATCCGCGCCAGGGTGCTGCGTCTGCACCCCCCCAGCACCCGCTGCAACCTCTATTGGGAGGTCCTCGCAATGGTGCGGGGCTCGAAGCTCCTTGGCACCAAGTTGGGACTCCATAGCCAACTCCGCCAGCTGCAGAGTGTCCACCGCGTCCAACCAGCTGTTCACCTCAGCAAGCTGGGTCAGGGTGCCCAAGGCTGGGCCCTCCTCAAAGAGGTCGGAGGTGTCCAACACAGAGAGGGGGTCTTTCGGGAGGTCCGACTTAGCATCGAGAATGCCGGCCTCCTTCAAGCCCTCCCGAGGTGTCTTCGCTGAGTAGTCGGGTCGCCGTGACAAGGCGTCTGGAACCAGTAGCAGGGCCCCTTTCACGTACTCCATGCGGGGGACCCCCACCTCCACGAGATCCATGTACCATCGTGCCTGCCGCCGACTCAGCTCCCTCCCCGGCTCCATCAGCCATTCCAGTGGCCGGTGGTCGCCTTGCAGCTTGAAGGCGGTGAAGATCAGGTAGTGCCGCCAGGTCACCGTGGTGCAGTGGTGAAGTCCGCAGAGCTCCCTCTCGCCCCGTCGCCCGTGTGGTAGTTCTGCTCAGCCGCGGAGAACTGCCGGCTCTCGTAGGCTATCACCTTAAGTCCTTCACCACAGTCCTGCATCAGGACTCCACCCAGCGCCACCCCACTCGCGTCGGTCTGCACCACGAAGGGGGCTGATCCGTCCGCTGCGGCCTTCACGTTCGGCAGGGCCAGAACGGGGGCGTCCACCAGTGCTGCTTTCAGCTCTTCGAAGGCCCACTGCTGCTCAGGGCCCCATCTCCACTCCACCTCGTTCTTGGTGAGCATGGTGAGGGGCTGCGCGATGTCGGAGAAACAGTGAATGAACCGACGATAATAACCGGCTAGGCCCAGGAACTGCCGGACGTGAGTGACATTCTCCAGCGCCGGCCAGTCGCGCACTGCCGCCACCTTGTCGTGCTGCGGCTTGCAGCCCTCGCTGGACAGGGTGTGCCCAAGAAACCTCAAAGACTCCTTCAGCATCTGCGCCTTAGAGGCCTTGAGGTATACTCCTTTCTCGCGACAGGTCTGAAGGAAGGTACGGACGTTGTCGTAGTGTTCTTGGACTCCACCCTTCGAGAACACCACCACATCGTCGATGAAGATTCGGACGAAAGGTAAGTGTCCTAAGGCTCTCTGCATCCTCCGCTGGTACTGTGACGGGGAATTCTGCAATCCCTGTGGCATCACCAGCCACTCGTAGGAGCCCATCTGGGTGGTGAATGCTGTCTTCTCCACGTCTTCCTCAGCCATGGGGACTTGCCAGAATCCATCCACGGCGTCGAAGGAGGAGAAGTGGGTGGCACCCTGCATCTCGTCGAACATCAACTGAATGTCCGGCAGCGGGTACCGATCTCTCACTGTTTGAGAGTTCAGCTGGCGGTAGTCCACCACCAGGCGCAGCGTGTTAGGCTGGCCCGGTTTGGGTACCATGAGACATGGTGCCGCGTAAGGACTGGATGAGGGTCTGATGTAGCCCTTTTCCACCAGCTGCTCGATGCGTTCCCGCAGTTGCCGAAGCTCTTCCACAGACATGCGGTAGGGACGGCTAAATGGAGGTCCTCCCTCCTTGTCTGGCTTAAGGGTGACTCTGGCCTCATCCTCCATCGACCGCCGCAGTTTGGACATCATGGGGAGGGCGTCACGCAGCTCCTCGGAGAACTCCTCGAAGAGTGCCCGGAACTTCTCCTTCCAGCGGGGTGCCACCTTGGCGTCCCTCGTGTCCTGTGGGATGTCTTTGGCGGTGCCCCCAGTATCCGGGGGTTCCAGCTTCACCTGGGTGCTGGCCACAGGCTTCGCATCAGCTGCAGTGTCCACCGAGAGGCATACTGCTTCGGCCTCGACCGCGAGGAGTTCCGCGTCGGGATGATCTCCGGCTGCAGTAGCAGCGAAGGCCGAATCGTGCTCGCTGCCGTCCCTGCGCGCCATCATAAGCCACGCCGGCTGAGCGGAGGCGTCGCCCGTAAGCCTCTGAGTCTCTGCGTACAGGAGGTGTTTACGCAGCTGCACAGCCGTCAGGAAGACCTCATCGATGAGTCCAGCACAGTTGTCTCCGCGTCCACCAGCACTTTTACCCGGGTTGCAGCCGGCGATGGTCACGAGCTCTTTACCCCCCCCCCTTCGTTCTGCGCGCGAAGGACACGGAGCCGTGACCGGCGTAATCCAGCATGATGGGAGAAAGGCTACGCAACCATTTCCCCCCCAGCACCACGTCCACTCGGATCCCGAGTGGCAACACCCGCATGGCCATGGCCGACTCATTATAGGTGGAGCCCGCTGCGGTGGGGGCCGTGAACTTCGAGTAGGCCACAGCCCCTGTGGTCTTCACCGACCCGTCCGCTAGTGTGACCTTCATTCGCGGGCCCTGCCGTACGCGTAGGCCACAACGTCGTACGCAGTCTTCAGACACGAAGTTGTCCGAGGCACCGGAGTCCACGAGTACCTTGACAAGCTTGCCACGCAGATACGCGTAGAAGACTAACAGCAGCGCTCCTTCCTCATCATGAGCCGCAGCGAGCTGAGATGCCCACAGCACACCCCCGTCACGCAGGATGCGCTTGCAACGGCCGACACCCATGCTCGTGTCGTTGTCACCCCCACACGCTTCATCACCATCATCGTCGTCATCATTATCCTCCGTCAGTGGGTGACTGCGCATGCTTTCTTCCTCAGTGTCTTCCTGCAGGGGGTGAGTATTCAGTGCGTGAATCTCCTCTGGGGCCCCAGCTTTGGCCAGCTGTTGGGTCATGCTGTCCTCGACCCCACCAGCGTCCGGCGCTGGCGGGTCTGCACTCCGCTGCTGGCCCCTGTCTGCAGCCATTTGCTGGGTCAAATTGTCCTCCAGGTGCTCCGGAGACTCGCTCATTGGTCCACCCTCCAGTACTTCGTCAGGAGTCACGGCATCGGGCGGTGTAACCTCAATTGGCTGCTGCTCCGGCTGCTCGCCAAAGAGATCCGCTCTCACCTCTGCAGGAGTCACCGCCGACTGCCTCTCACGGTACTGGTGCACCCTGTACAAGCTGCACCATGCATCCGGCATCCCGGGGATGTCCCCCCCTGTGCCAGGGATGGTCCCCGTGGCCGAAACAGAAGCCGCGGGCACTCCCACGGAGTTTCCACCAACATCCCCCGTAGCCCAAGGGTAGGGGGGCGAGTCCATGACGGCCAGCGATTCCTCCGCCGGCATCCCACGCTGTCGGCCGCGCCAGCGCAGAAGGCCCTCCGCTTCCCACGCGCGGTGCCCTATCGGGGCATCCTGCTGCAGGGCGTCAGCCTGCTCCGCCGAAGTCATCTCGTCCCACGCAAGGGATAGATCGTGGGCCCGTGTCTCCGCCAGGTCCAGTGCCCGAACCTGCTGGGAGTCGTTGCACATCCCACGTGACCTCGAAGGGCCCTGCAACAGTGCCGACACGTGCTCGACCATGCGCTGTTGCCGCGTCGGCAGTGGCAGCGTGCCCAACGGAGTGTGGTGGGCCGGGGCTTGCTTCTGCAGGCACATCAGGTCCACCTCATTCCTGAAGTTGTCCAGCTCGCACCGTCTCTTGTACCTCCGAGCTGGCGCGGCAGACGACCTCATGCCACGACCTTGTTGCATCCGTTCCAGTGCAGTACGGATCCCCGTCGTCGACTTGCGCTTCAGGCTTTTGCGCAGTCGCATCATCAACACTTCCATGGAAAGCGCCCCCACTGGCCGCCTGAAGTGCCAAGCATCCAAACGGTCAGACACTGCGGCCAAGCAGGGCCTGTAGATACCCTCGTAGGCCCAGGGTTCTAGTACGGAGTAGTGCTCAGGCATGGGGTCGTCGATGATGGGGGTTACCCCCGCCGCTGCGGGAGCCGGTTGAGGGGCTTCGGCAAGAGAGCGACGTCCAGTGTCACTTTCTGGCCCCTCAGCCGAAAGGGTCCTCAGACCCTATTGCCGATCCGAGTCGGCCGGCAACTCGCCGGCTGCCGGGGACGCCCGCTGCGCCTCAATGATGCCCTCCACCAGATCCGTACAATCAGTGAGAGCCGCCAACTCTAGAACAGCGTTGACGTCTGCGGCTGCAAGGGCCTCCACTTCTCCCCGCAGCTCCGCCGGTGCCCACGAGATGTCCTCGTCGTGTGCCATGGCGAAGAACATAGCGGCCACCTGCCGCCTGTCTCGAGACAACCTTTTAGGAGCGTTCGCCTTCCACGCAGCCAGCTTGGCCGCGTCCTTGCAATCCCTCACCAGATGTCCACGCCTTCCACACGCGTAGCACTCCCGTGTCTCTGGAGCCGGGAGGCCAGGTGGAGCACCAGGAAGGGGCAGTCCAGGTGGAGGAGGAGGTGTGGATGCCGCGGCCAGATCGAGCTCAGACTCCGTCAGTGCATTCAGGGCACGTCCTCGACGTTGCTGCCAGAAAGGTGCAGAAGGTGCTGGGGCTCTTCTGCTGGCTGCGTCCGCCGCCTTGGATGCCTTGCTCGCCTCGATGTCACTGGCGAACTCGAGCACCTTGAGAACAGCCGAGGTAACGCCTCGGCTGTGCCCTTCAGCACGTGCCCGATCCTCCCACTCCCCTGGATCATTGAGGTCCAGGTTCACCCTCCTCATTTCCAGCCCCACCTTGCTGTGGTGCACCAACCCCCGCCAGAAGTGGTGGCCGAAATCCTCGTCGGAGACGGGCACACAACCAGGCACTACCTTGGCCAGGAAGTTCACGGTGCGCTGTCGCGCAGACAGTCGCGAGTGGTAAGCGTTGGCCGTCTCCTTGCTCGACTGTCTTCGGGTGAGTCCATCACGCAGCTTCTGCAGCTTCTCGATGGCCAGCAGGCTGAGGGCCAGGTCCCCGAAGAATATGTCAGCGTCAGCGTACCGTTGTATCCACCCCGCTGACGTGCCGACACCTCCCGCGGCCTTCTCCACAAACTCCCGCTGCTCACCTCGCAAACACTCCTCCGCCACAATCCACATGATGTCAGGGACGGAGGTAATGTATCCCTCACCGGTGCAGCTAGCTTGGCGGCACGCCCTCATCACCAGCTTGTTGTCCAGTAAGTTCTGGACCTTTCGAGAGAAGGCCTCCAGCTGGTTGACCTTGTCGTCTTCGGACAAATCCCCTTCTGAAGGGAACTTCGGCAGCTTATTCGCGAGCTTCAGCAGCGCGTCCTCCACCTTCTGCTCGCCGATGAGGTCACGGCTGCTGGGCTCTCCCGCGGTGGACGATGAAGTAGCTGCAGGGGTAAAGGTTGCTGCGTTAGGTGAAAGATGAGGTCGAGGGTGACGTGAACCAAGGTTAGTCGGAGCCGTCGCAGGCGCGGGGGTCGTCGGATGATGCACAGAGGTGGGGGCTGCCGTCAGAGCTAGAAAATGGGCTCGACCATCAGATGGAGGCGGGGTTGGAGTCGGCGTAGGAGTTGACCGTGACTGCAGCTGCCGATACCACTCCGACTGCTCCACCTCGGCCCATGCTGTAAGACAGTCGGGATCCAGGAGGTGCATCTCGGACTCAGGGGTACTGGAGACGTGCTTCCATTCCGGGCGGGGGTGTCCTGAGCCCGCAGGCCTACTGCGGTATGCCAGAAGGGCCGCGTCCACCACGCCCCGGTCCACCACCCACGCATGCGTCTCCATCTCCGGGGTCATCAGCATGACTGGCGGCTGTGCCACAGTGCCCCCCATGTCAAGGTACTCCCTCAGTGATACCCCCAGCAAGAGGATAGCCTTGTAGAAGAGGTCAAGGCCACCATCTGCAGCCGATCTGACCGTAGCCGTCGGCATTCCGAGTCCGAGGTATCCAGTGTCCCCCCAAGGCTGCGGTACCCACAGAGTGTGGCCATCTCGTGTGGCCAGTAGGGCCCGCCCTCGATGCCCACCTCGACCAGACGGAGGGGGAGGGGGAGGTCTCCCTGGTGACCCGTCACGACCTCCACCATCATGCTCTGGTGCTGGTAACGCAAGCGTGCTACCAGGTGGAGGAGGAGGAGGAGGTGGCGGTGGCCCACTGGGCATTGGGAGTGGCACCGCGGGTGGCAAGGGAGCAGCTGTCGGAGGTCCAGGTGGTGCACATCCCCCATCGCCACCTCCAAGTGCTGGTACAGCAGGGTCATGTGCAGGGGGAGGCAGCTCCGCTGAGGGCCCGCCAGGCGTCACTCCACCAGGACCATCAGGGGTCCCGTTCGCCTCACGGAAGTTCACATGTCGAACGGCAGCTGTCGAGTCAGTGCCTGGGGTGTGGTCAGCAGGGGTTCCTTCACCAGACCCGAGAACCACCACCGTCCCCAGGGACTGCCTTCGTAGCCGGGCCAGTTGGCGGGAGCCAACGGTCTCGCGCTCTCGTGTGGCGCTGGTGCCCTTGCCCGCCGTCTGCTGCAGGGTCACGTCCCCGTTGCTGACTCCAGCTCCTCCTCTGCCGCCGGGCTGCCCAGTTTGCACCCCCACATCGAGGGCCACCACCGCGGTCAGGGGGGCAACACCAGCTCGCTGCGGGTGAATCTCCCCCCCGCCCTCCGCCAGCTGCGGATCAACCGAAGCGATCCCCGCTGGGGGGTCTGCGCCGGGGTGCTCTGCGTGCACCCCTCCAGCGTCTGAAATGACCCCCGTTGGAGGATCCGCGCCGGAGTGCTCCGCGGGCACCCCTCCAGCGACTGAATTAACCCCGGCCTGGGGGTCTGCACTGGCGGTCTCAGCTGTGGGGTCCGCAGGAGCGGACCGTGTGCCCCCCCCTTGGCTGTGGAACTCCTTCAGGCACTCCCTGAAGGTGGCCGCTAGGGCTGCAGGGGTAAGGGTCCGCCCTTCGTCACGCTCTCGACGCCGCAGCCTCCGCTTCCTCTCCTTGGCGTCGCGATGCTTGCGGGCACGGTCACTAAGTCCGTCACTCTGCCCGCTCCTGCCCGACTTAGACGACCTCGAGGATTTTGATGACCTCGACGAGGACGTCTGCGAGGCGGACGAAGAGCCCCCGCCAGAATTGGAGTCGGACTCCTCGCGGAAAGGTAGGTTGCGCTCGTCCCAGCTCCCCGGTCCCGACGAACGACGAGACCGCCGACGCCCTGCGTTGTTCGAGACGAACACTTCAGGCGGTTGTGGCGGTGCTGCGGACGTCTCGTCCACGCCAACCGTGACAACGCGCTGCGCTGAGGCTGACGCAGCGATGGAGACGACCAGCTCCTCCTGCTCCTCCTCGTCGTCATCTACCTCGTCCCAGCGCTGCCCTTCCCCGTACGGATCGTTGGGGTCCACGTCACTGTGGCCCCCCGCCCGCAGATACTCGTCGTAGTCGTTGGGGTCCGCCTCGTACTCATACGCAGACTCCTCGCCAGCACTACGGCCAAATGGGTTGTCGGGGTCTACGTCACTGTAGCCCCCTGCTCTCAGGTACTCATCGTGAGGGCAGGGATTGTCTGCGACAGGCTCCTCTTCCGGCTCATCCTCCTGTACCCCTCCAGCGTTCGTCGCGTGGGCCCCTGCAGGGAAGCCCTCACCGGGGTGCTCTGCGTGCACCCCTCCAGTGGTACGAAAGGCCCCTGCTGGGTAGCCCGTGCCGGGGCGCTCTGCGAGCACCCCTCCAGCACCATAGGTGGCCTGAGCTCCCACCTGCAAGCCTGACGCAGCCAGCACCGCCGCCTCTTCCTGCCGACGATACGCCAGCCAGCGTGCCGCCTCCTCAGCACTCCTAGCAGTCCCTGGCAGCGTCTGAGCCGGGGAGTGAAGTGCAGGGGCGTAAGGGGAGGGAACCCCCCCGAAGGGGAAACCCCCAGACCAGGTCCATGGTACAGCGGGGACCGGTCCAGGAACTGCTGCTGGGGTGTGGTACACCGGGACGGTTCCTGAGGGATGTGGCTGTGGGTAAGGGCTGAGTGGAGTAAGGCGGGGGTCTGCGAGGGGGACCTGAGGTGGTTGATATGGCAGGGGACTGGGCTGTCCTGGGGCCATGAGTGCTGCAGGTCCGGTGGTGGAGGGTGGAAAGGAGCCAGCAGCAAGTGAGGGTGGAAAGGTGAATGGAGACGGGGGTACGGCGTATGGGTCGTAGGGCGGCTGCATATCTGGAAATAGGCAGGCTAGTTCTGTTGTGGAGGTTGAGGTAACAGTAGGGGCTGGAAACCTTCAGGAAGTGTGAACGGGTCCTCTTCGTCGTCCGACGTAGTGGGGGACACTGAAGGTGAAGGAGGGAAGCCGCCAAATGGAATACCAGGTTGCTGAAGAGGTCCAGGAGGGTAGACCCACTTGTCAAAGCCCTGCTTCCACCACTGTCGTCTGTACGTGTCACCAATACCAAAGGGTATGGCCATATGCTGGTAGGTTACTAAAAATAGCCCACAGTGTTAAGGGGGCTGGAAGTGGATGTATGTTCAGCAGTCGAAAGCACACTTGCTGCCAGCTGCTGAGGTTGCTTGTAACACTATTGGAAGTGAAAACAAAGTTGAAGAAGTACTTTTTATGTTGTCAACGTAGTCCTTACTTCACTTCTGTCCATTTCTAGAAAATTCGCCAGGGCTCCGCGACACAGTTTTCAAGTGCTAGGTGTGGATGGAGAGTGCATGCTGCAGCCAAAAGTATCCAAATAGCTCCCAGAAGGTCCCATAACTCCATACACTGATAAAAACTTTTCAGTAAGGTCCATATTTGAAAGATAAACCGTGTGTACTGTCCAGAATAAGTATTTGGCAGTCTGAAAAGTCCATTTTCAGTCAAAAAGGGCCATTTTGGGGCTGAAAAAGGTGCATGCATCAGCCGAAAAGGGCACCAAAGGGCTGTAGACCTTCAAGAACTGTTGAGAACGGTAAATAATATCCAGACTGAGTAGAATAAAATAATAATATCGTTCAAAAGTTCCATATTGAAGTCTAGAAGCTTGATCCACTCTTAAAACTCAGGGTTGATGGACCAAAAAGGAGTGAATGCAGCTCCCAAAAAGGCTCAAAAAGGTCTCAAAGCTCCAATAATTGATGAGGACTGGTAAAGTTTGGTAAAATATATCCAAAATAAGTAAAATAACTTTTCACAACCATCCAGAAGCCCAGTTATCGAAGTTGAGGAGGTGCATCAACTCTTTTTAAGCTCTAAAAAGGGAGTGAATCCGCACATATTTTGAAGAAATAAGCTGTTTGAGGCCATACTATGAGTTGATGAAGACTAAAACAATTGTAAATAACTCATAAAAATCGCACAAAAGTTGTTGTAAGCCATCATACCTCCCCCCCAATATGTGCCGTAGAGTTCACTTATCAGGATGCACACGGAAGTGAGCCAAAATAGGCCAAAAACGAGTGAAACCGGTATAACCAACGACAAAAACGGTCCCGCCTCTAGGACGCTAACCCGTCAAGCCGCCAGAACAACCGGAATGCACACCAAAAACATATCAGAACGTCGCAACGGAAGCTGAAAGCAGTTCGCCACAGGTCCAAAGTGCGCATGCAAGCACGCAAAGCGAGCGAGAGCGAGCTAAAAAGACGCTCACACGCCTAAGATACCAAATTGTCCCAGGGGAATTCCCAGGAGTAAACTATTATCCTCTATTATCTTGAGGAATCATATCATATATTCAGATATACTATTTAACATAAACCCAGACAGCAAGAGTTATATCATTTGCTGTCCAAGTCCAGAGACCAACTCTGTTACCTCTCTTTATTCTCTCCTCTGAGCTCACATATTATTTTCCCCAACTGTTCGCTCAGGCAATGTCACATCCACTCACTAATTTCCCTAATAGTTCGCTACTCTTATTCTCATCGAAATCAGACCCCCCTACTATGGGTGTCTCAGCAGGTACGTCGTGCCTCCTGGCACAATCAGATGAACATTGATGCTGCGCAGTCATATGTGTATTATACCAATCATCAGTATGCACACATATGCTGTACAATAATAGTGTGCACTGTCATCATCATTTCACACACTTACTATGGTATACACCATGCAGCGCAATTCCACTATTATTATACATGCTGACATAAGTGATAAGTTAATACACTTATACCACTAACCACAAGTCATCATTATTATCACACACTACAACTTGCCATTATACTGTAACTCGTGCACCATTCATACTGTTATAATAATCAGTTTGGTCACAAATGCTTGGTATACATGCACACATCTGCATATCCAACTTGATCACGATAACAGATGGCATATATATACAACGTCGTATGCATATTCTAACAATGTATCATGGAAGTATTGCAAGATTAAAAAGTAAGGACTTATCTTGAAATCACCATGTAGTTTTGTTGATCGATTTGGTGACTGTCTGTCCGCGCCTAACCGACCATAGGTTTGTACCCTATGGAACCGGGGGTTGATCAAGCAATACAACTGTGCTACACTGTAAATATGCACATCTTACACACATACTAGATGTTGCATCAATATACCATATAGCATACCTGCTGTGCAAGTATAGGCTATAAATGAAATCCACTTGGTATAAGGTGCCAATCTTGGTCATAAAGACAGTAATTAGCTCAGTTATTCCTGACGTAGGATTTGGGATGGAATAACGGTTCTACTGTTGATCAAAGATGGAATACTCACCGGAGCCATTTGTGAAATATATCAATCAACTCGTCATTCATCATGATGAGAAGTGCAGAATTACAACTTACTAACCAAATTGATATGCATCATACTAGCCATATGTTGTCCAGTGGTATACAGATTATCTTGTATGATAAATCACTATCAATTTGCTTAAGTGTACTAAATAAGCAAGTACCTGCACAATACACAATCACTGACACTATAATGTATATCGACATTCACTGATTCAGTAAGTGAAATGATCAACTATAATATCAACCACGTGTATGATAATGTAGATACCATCCAACAAACACATGTGCGTGTTGGATGTCAGTGATGGCGATAGCTATGGTAAACAGGATAAAACCACATGCTGAAGGGCTGGATGGAGAATATCTCCAGACCCGAAGGCAGTATACAGTGTTCAAAATGCAGTTGGTAACTGCTGAACACTGTCCATACCTGTTACTATCGCTGGAGCAACATCGATGTCTACATTGCATTTTGACAATTGATACAGTTCTGATCAGTTCAAATGCATGTAACTCTCTCAGATCAGTAATCATATTGACAGCTGATAGAGGTTATTACAGACACTGCTCTGATTCATTATTCGAGCTTTGTTCTGATTTACTTGGAATCTGAAGATATCACTTTGATACTCTTTCAGTAAGTAAGTAACTAATAAATCGACTGACAAGTTATCACTTAAGTGACTGCACTTAACTGTTGATACACCTATATATTCACATTAGGGTTTGGTCTATTTGTCATGGGTTTCAATCAGCAAAACCCAATATACCAAATATTGAGCATACATATATCTTCACATACCAACATGAAAAATGTTAAATTCCATTTCATGTATACAGGTGAGATATATTACAGGGGTGTAACAGCTGTATACATTGTAGTATACACCTAGTGCTCACACAGACTCAGACTTATAAGTCAAAAAGTGGTGAAAATGGGTAAAATTCTCACACGTAAGATTACAAAATGAAAATTCGGGTCCAATTTCTTTTGCTGATCCAATTGTTTACCTATCAACAATATATGCAAAATTTTGTGAGCACCTGTAACACCATGTAACACCCTAAAAATCACGTGCAAAAACTAGGGGGTGTAACGTACCTCTCAAGTATCACGTGGTAACCAGTGACATGCTGAATGCAGTTTTGCTTTATTCCTTCAGGAAATGTTCATACTGCTCAAATTTGATATAATTAGGTGTTACTGATACAATGTAACACCCTAATGTCACTGTAGGTGATGAGGGTCAAAGTAACCCGAAACACCCTAAAATGCCACTGAATAATGGTGAACCACACTATATTTGGCAATTTGGTCATGCTGAAATCAGCACATTCATGACCAATATTTCGGGCAACAACCCAATACCTGTAAGGCAACAACCCAATAACTGTACAGCTGCTTCCTATAAGGATTGCATGCTGCTTAATGAGGTAATAGGCACTTGACAACTGCCTATGGAATTCACACTTCCTCGAGGGGGGAAGAAGGTGGAACCACATATATACTTCACCTCATTATATCAATGTACAAATATAATACATGTACAATATATATATATATATCACACACACATCCATTTTGAAGGTTTTGTTGGTGTGGTGTTTTATTTTAGATGGCAGAAGAACCAGCAGTTTTACCGGCTGTAGATCAAGATCCGAATAACTGGTACTTTGACATTCTCGGTTCTTATGATCATTTCAGCAGATTCAAAATACCTTGATGGTTAAAGGGTTATGCTGACACTCAGACCCGGTATGATCAGATAGGATATTTCGATGCCGTCAGCAGAATGAAGACAGACATGAGTCGGTACAGAGATCCAGAGACTGAGCCTAAGGAACCAGAGGAGGATTACACAGAGGATAATCCCCCGCCTGCATTTACAGATCCAGATGATGGTCAGGCCACCGCAGCATTAATTCCAGCCGCAATTGTCCCTAAGGTGAAAATGAATCCACCGAAGGAGTACAAAGTCGGACAGGATGCGGAGGTTTGGATGGAGACAGTAGACAGATATTTTCAGTTTACATATCCAGGTGCACCAGATAAGGACCTCATCACAGTCTTCCTCACGTTCATACAGAATAATGACAGACACTACTTTCATGTCGTGGCCAAAACACCAGATGCCACGTATGAAGATGTCAGGAATATATTCCTCAGGCAGTTCGGAAATCCCCACAAGCGGCCAGTTGCCAAAAAGCATCTAATGGCACTGCAGCAGGGTAACCAGACTTTTGCAGATTACTTACGCACATTCACATCACTGGCTTCTCTAGCATCAGTTGATTTGGATGATGTCTTGATCAAGGACAGATTCGTCAGTAACATGGAGTCAGACCTCCGGAAACAGTTTCATCTCAGATTTCTGACAGAGGATGAAAGGAATAACCTGTCGTGGGCACAGACCACACAGGTTCTGCTCGATTTGAATTATGTAGTTCATTCGAAGCAGGCAGAGACCCTTCACTATAGGGGACAGAAGGAACAGTCAGGAGGCCCAGTCAAGAAAGATAAGGACAAGGGTCGTGGCAATAAGCCATGTGACAGATCCAACCAGAATCGAGGCAACCAGAATCAGAATGCCAACCAGAATTTCCAGAGGAATAAAGGAAAAGGCAAAGGAAAAGGCAAGGGGAAAGGAAAAGGAAAAGGACCAGCAGCATCTCCTCCCCAGCCTTGTCAGCGTTGTGGTCGTACTAATCACATCAAAAAGGATTGCTTTGCCACCAGCACAGTGGATGGAAATGCCATACAAGGCAAGCCTCCAGCTCCCAATCCTGGACGTCAGTACAATCATAACAGAGGACAACAGCAGCAGAATAATCAGGGTGGTAAAAATAAGTCTAACAAACTTGTAAAAACAGTCAACGCCCTGGTTAAGGAGCTCCAGAATCAGCAGAGCATCAATGCAGCAGTTGCAGCTCCAGCTCCGGCATCAGCTCCAGCTCCTCAGGGAAACTCTCCGGGTACCGGGCAGGTACCAGTGATGAGGATTCCCAGATAGATCAGCCTGAAAATGCCACTGAAGCAAGTGGCCGGGTTGAGAGTATCTCAGAAGAAGTCCTTTCCAGTCTGACACTTCAGTTCCAGCAGATGGATACTCCCTCAGAACACATCGTACAGATGCAGTCACAGACAGCACAGCTGAAATCACAGAAGAAGCTGTTGTTGTACAAAAGGAAAGTAGATGGACAGAGTACTCACATTTTGGTAGATCCAGGAGCTACATCGTCATTTATTGACAGACAGTTCGCTTCTCAGCTTGGTATATCACCAACAGACTCATCATCATTCTCAGTGGGATTGGCTGGAGGAAGCCAATTATCTTGTACGTCCTATCTTCCCAATGCTACATTCACGTTGGGTAAGTATAAGGATACAGAAGATTTATATATTATTGACATGAAACCCTTTACAGTCATCCTGGGACAGGATTGGTTGGAAAGAAGGAACCCACACATTGACTTCCAGTCCAAGAATATGACGATCACCAGGAAACACTCATCAGGTTCCAGTGTTCGTACAGTTCTGTCCAGAGTTGAACAGACGCCAGATTCAGATGACCTTCCTGACATGGAATTGGTCAGTGCCACCACTATGAGGAAGCACCTACGACGTATACGATCCAGTGGGTCGGCTGAAGAAGCCGTAGCTTATCTCTTTTTTCTCTCAGAGGTCGATGGTGAGTTGGTCATGGCAGCAGCAGACTCAGACACTACCATGGAAGACCCAGAGGTCACAGCAGCACGTGATCTAATCAGAGAAGACTTTTCAGATATTTTCCAGGAGGATCTTCCAGCTGGCCATAGGCCAGAACGGTTTGAAGGTGGACATCATCGTATCAACATTGAACCTGGGCATAAGCCACCATCACAGCCAGTTCGTACTATTCCAGTGCCTATGATGGAGGAGCTCAAACGACAGATCATCAAATATGTCGAGCTGGGTATCCTTCGTCTATCATCATCACCATATGGGTGCCCAATCATTTTCGCTCCTAAGCCAGGGGGGAAGTGGAGGATGTGTTGTGATTATCGAGCCCTTAATAACATCACTATAAAGGACACGTATCCATTGCCACCTCATGATACCCTTCTTGAACAGCTTAAGGGGGCACGATGGTTCAGCAGGTTTGATTTCAACCATCAGTTTTTCCATCAGATACCCATCCATCCAGACGACATCCATAAGACAGCAATACGTACTAGATATGGTTCATACGAGTGGACAGTGATGCCCTTCGGGTTAACTAACGCTCCTGCGACCGCTCTACGTGTTGAAAATCGAGCATTCTTTGACTTCATCGATCAGTTCTTGGTCATTTTCATGGATGACACCACAGTGTACAGTCCAGATTTTGACAGCCACGTGAAGCATGTTCGACAGTTCTTACAGCGCTGCAGAGATCATCAGTTCTACATCAGGCCTTCTAAGGTTGAGTTGTTCGTCAGATCCATCGATTTTATCGGACACCATATCTTAGAGGCAGGCCTTTCAATCATCGAAGACAGAATCCGTGCAGTCATGGCTATCCAGCCTCCAGTGTCCTATGGTCCAACCGTTGGTAAGCAGCCTCTACGCCGTATGGCTAAAGATGGCAAGTCATCTCTTCGATCATTCTTGGGCATGGTCGGCCAGTTTAGGAGATTTATACCAAAGTTCTCCAAGATTGCCGAGCCGCTCAATCGTCTCCTTAAGGATAATGCAGAGTTTGTCTGGGAATCTGAGCAGCAGCACGCATTTGATAATCTCAAAAGTGCCATCTGCCATGCTCCAGTACTACAGCTTCCAGATCAGAAACTGCCATCTATTATGGAGGTCGATGGATCAGGCACACACGTTGGTCAAGTAGTATTGCAGGATCAAGGAAAAGGTATGAAGCCATGTGGTTATCACAGCGTCACTCTTTCTGATACACAGAGACGTTGGCCTATTCCTGAGATCGAGCTATTTGCCATTGTGCCATTGTGGAGGGCTTCCGATTCTTTCGCCACATCTTGCTGGGAGCTCCAGAGACTATTGTTCGCTCAGATCATCAGCCACTGGTTTATTTCCAGACCAAATCCACACTAAGCCCCAAACAGGCGAGGTGGTTGGATGAGCTCTCCGAGTACAATTTTCGAATAGAGCACATTTCTGGCGAGAAGAATAAGGTTGCAGATGCACTTACCCGTATTTCTACTCTCTTTGAACTCACTGATTGTCTGCAACATATAGACGTCGGCGAGGCACATTCAACAGACATTCCGTCTACAGATTCTACATTCATTGCTCTTATATCTGCATCATCAGGTCATCAGCTCCACGACATTATTATATCTCGATATGATCGTGACACATTTGCACAGACTATATTATCTAAGCTGCCATCATCGACATCATCACAGTCAGTCAGCAATTTCGAGCTCATTCAAGGATCGATCTTACTATCGCAAGACCATTTTTGGCAGACAGCTTTACATTCCACCTACTGCCAAAGTTCCTACAGATGACGGTGAGATCACACAGCTTCGCCACATTCTACTTCATGAGTGCCACTCAGCCACTATTTCTGGTCATGTAGGCAAAAATCGCATGCTTCATTTATTGCGTAGCCGATATTATTGGCCAGGAATGACGAAGGCAGCCATTCAGTACATTCGTTTCGGGAGTGTCCCGTGTGCCAACGCCAGAAAACGAGGAGACACAAACCGTATGGTCAGTCACATATACGATATTGTGTGCCTAAGACAAAATGGCTTGATGTATCTCTTGACTGGATTACTGACCTGCCTATCAACATTAACGGGCACGACAGTATATTTGTGGTAATGTGCCAATTCTCTCATCGCTGTCATCTCATTCCCTTCAGCATGACCTGGACTGCTCAGCATACTGCTTCAATGTATATGCAGCATATCTTCAAGCTCCGTGGTCTTCCGAGGAACATCATCTCAGATCGAGACCCCAGATTTACTTCTTCATTCTGGCAAACACTGTGGAAATCTACTGGTACGAGATTGTCTATGACGTCTTCACACCATCCACAGTCGAATGCAAGCAATGAGAGGAGCCATGCCTTCATTGAGGACATCCTCGGGTATTTTTCATTTTGTTTGATGCATGATTCACCATCCTCTGGTTTATAACTGATTAGATAGTATTTTTCTCCTCAGGTGTTGTTGCAATGATACTTCAGCCAATTCGTGGGAGGACAAGTTGCCTCTGGTGGAGTTTGCAATTAACAACACGGTTTCTGCAACTACTGGTTATTACACACCATTTTATCTCGACTCGATGGCGCAGCCACTTTCGCCTCACTCATGATCTGGCAATCACTATTCCGCCAGAAGCTCCTGTTCCAATACAGAATGCTATACAGCAGATTCAGGGTGTGGAGGGGGGGGGTGCTCTACGTACCCCTCCCACCCTAAGCGCGCGGGCCGTGTAGAGGCCTCCAAGTCACCCCTAAGTGTCATATATCATTGGAAAGCTATCTCCACGGGCTGTGCAGCCGTGCTATGCACCGGGGCATGCACTATGCTCAAATGCATCAACATACCCATACCCAATCTTACAGCAGATTCAGGGTGTGGAGGGGGGGGTGCTCTACGTACCCCTCCCACCCTAAGCGCGCGGGCCGTCTAGAGGCCTCCAAGTCACCCCTAAGTGTCATATATCATTGGAAAGCTATCTCCACGGGCTGTGCAGCCGTGCTATGCACCGGGGCATGCACTATGCTCAAATGCATCAACATACCCATACCCAATCTCACAGCAGATTCAGGGTGTGGAGGGGGGGGTGCTCTACGTACCCCTCCCACCCTAAGCGCGCGGGCCGTCTAGAGGCCTCCAAGTCACCCCTAAGTGTCATATATCATTGGAAAGCTATCTCCACGGGCTGTGCAGCCGTGCTATGCACCGGGGCATGCACTATGCTCAAATGCATCAACATACCCATACCCAATCTTACAGCAGATTCAGGGTGTGGAGGGGGGGGTGCTCTGCGTACCCCTCCCACCCTAAGCGCGCGGGCCGTCTAGAGGCCTCCAAGTCACCCCTAAGTGTCATATATCATTGGAAAGCTATCTCCACGGGCTGTGCAGCCGTGCTATGCACCGGGGCATGCACTATGCTCAAATGCATCAACATACCCATACCCAATCTCACAGCAGATTCAGGGTGTGGAGGGGGGGGTGCTCTACGTACCCCTCCCACCCTAAGCGCGCGGGCCGTCTAGAGGCCTCCAAGTCACCCCTAAGTGTCATATATCATTGGAAAGCTATCTCCACGGGCTGTGCAGCCGTGCTATGCACCGGGGCATGCACTATGCTCAAATGCATCAACATACCCATACCCAATCTCACAGCAGATTCAGGGTGTGGAGGGGGGGGTGCTCTACGTACCCCTCCCACCCTAAGCGCGCGGGCCGTCTAGAGGCCTCCAAGTCACCCCTAAGTGTCATATATCATTGGAAAGCTATCTCCACGGGCTGTGCAGCCGTGCTATGCACCGGGGCATGCACTATGCTCAAATGCATCAACATACCCATACCCAATCTCACAGCAGATTCAGGGTGTGGAGGGAGGGGGGGTGCTCTACGTACCCCTCCCACCCTAAGCGCGCGGGCCGTCTAGAGGCCTCCAAGTCACCCCTAAGTGTCATATATCATTGGAAAGCTATCTCCACGGGCTGTGCAGCCATGCTATGCACCGGGGCATGCACTATGCTCAAATGCAAATTCAACCTTTGTAAAAGGAATATTTTTAGAGGTTGCAGTTCATAAAAAGAGCGTGCAATAGCCACGGAGCAAAATATGACCGATATTTCACTTAAACTTTTACATATAGTATTCTATATGAATATGAAGTGTTATTTTGCAAGATGCTAGCATGGTTATCACGTAAGATCCAGGCATAAAAACCTGAAGTTCTAAAATTACGTAGTAGTAGTCGCGGCATTGAAATTACCTTTGCCAACTCGATCTGAATGTCACGGAGGGACTTTGTGTACACAGCAAGGATCTTCAAGGGAATGTTCCTCTCCGTGTAAGCGGTGGGAACCCCTTGATAAAGCTGCTCATTTCCTTCCCTGCAACATTGTAAATGTCGCAATTGCTCCCATCATTTCTCAAAGGTGTTGTGGTGTAATTAAAATTGCTCTCTAAATCAAAGAATGCTATGAACTTTACAAGGTGTGAAATATTTCAAGTAACATTTAATATTTTCACATACCTGATCTGCTTGCGTTCTTGGAAGGTGATGTCGAGTGCAACCACTTCACCAGTGACACTGAGGAGCAATGTCATGTCCGCCTCCTTGCCATCTTCAATGATAGAATTGAACAGGGCACGGTAATACCCAGAACCATGCACCATGGGCCCATAGTATTTTTTCTTCTCGTCATTGGTTTTTGGCAATTTTGTAAGCGGGCCAAAAGGAACAAAATCTGAGGTGACGTTGCCCCTTGCTATGTATGGTTGTGTGCCAGCACGCATTGCATGTATCGCAAGTAAATGCGAGGCATGCAAGTCCATGCTTTCAAGGACTCCCCGCATGTGCAACTCATCTACGACCTCGCGGTACTGTTCGAAGCTGAGGCCTAGAGCAGGCAACATGCTCAAAAGATCGGCGTTTTCACGCGTAATAGCAGCGCTATGGGTGAAAAAGACCAGTTGATTGAGTTGAAGCTGAACTTGGTGTGGGAGTTGGCCAAAAGTGCTTTGTGATCCACCTTCATCTAACCACGTGTTGAAAGTGCTTGTTCTAGGCTTGGCTTTTGTTGAGCCGGACCCAAGACAGTGCTTGTGGCGGTATCGCTTCCCCATGAACAAAACATCATGCTTAAGACCTTCGACATGCCGGAATGACCACTCGTCAGGCTTAATACCCACTCTTGCGTTCTTCAAGACCTCAATTTTCTCGGGACCATCGTCAAGTGTGGCAGCATACTGCAAACACTTGGGACAATCCCGACATATGTCGCCCTCTCGCTTGGACATCATACGCAAGGAGGGAAGAAATTGGGAATATGGGTCCCATACTATTCCACGAATATGTTGTTTCCTGAAATCTACGGTGCAAGTCGTGGTCTGAAACGTTGGGTTTTCCGGTTGGCGAAGCAAGCCGTGTTTGATTGGATCAAAAGACTCAGAGAGATACTAGTGGAACTTTGACTTTTTATCAAAAGAAACTACAGGCTGAGCAGATGTCTGCGTCTTGCCCCATTCGACAACCGCGTCCCAGTAGCTTGGCAATGTTGCCATGATACCCTGCAGACACCAAATAGCGTCGAGGTATTTCAAGTTACTTTGGACAAATATTTAATTATGTCAACGCGCAACCGTAATGTAGAAAAACGCAATGTGCGTTTCACATATCCAAAGTCGTTGAAACGCGAAAATAATGTAAATAAGGAATCGAAATTCTATATGATGTTGCTCTCACAGCATACCCTCACAATGTGGAGATTTCGCGAACAATAAATTGAAGATACGCAGACTGGAAACGGAGCGGAGCAAACTGGTCATGTAGGGTTTTAAACATCTTGCACTAGCTACGACTAATTCTGCCGGAGATCGGAGTGAAAATAGACGACTCACTGGTAAAAGCGTGACGGAATAACGTAGGCCGGCGGTAAAAGTCTTGAAAGTATTATCCGATGGGATTCTGCTGCTGCATTTGACTGGTTGCGTTTCCAACTTACAGTCGAGTGCACTCCGTCGCTAGCATTTTAAAAGAAAGATAGCTCTCGCTTAATATAACAGTGAGTATATGATACAATAATTATAACGATGACAAACGTTATAATTATAATTTTAATAATTGATTCTAGATACCATTTACTGCACCAATGGTAATTGATGATATTGAGATAGATGCCCTGAATATACAGATCCCTCCAGTAGTAATTGATGTTACCGAGATTCGGGGCATCCGAATAATTTTCGGTATCGTCAATTACCACAGGTCGAAAAATAAGGACCAATGGAAATTGGCGCCGGAGAACTGGCAGCCACTGGTAATTGAGAATACGAAGATGCAAGATGCTGAATCTTTCAATTACATCCATTACAATTGGCTCTTCCTGGCCGACCTACTCAACGACCTCTCGAGGTCACCTCCATCTCGTAATATGGAGGTGAATTTTTTTCATGTGGCAGATTCTGCGGAATATTCACTACAAAAATACTGCTGGAGGTGACCTCGAGGTGATATGGAGGTGGCAGACCTGGAGATGGAGATGCCACCTCCAGCAGAAACCGTGAATATCTCATTAATTTTGCATTTTTCATTTCCCATTTTCCATTTCAGAATTCAGAATTCAGAATTCGAATTTTCTATTTTGTATTATACGATTTTAGCGGGGGCCGACGACCAGAGGTCGATGTGTGTGTGTGTGTGTTGGGGGTGGGGGGGGGGAGGGGGATATAAGTGAGGATATGCAGCCGACATATGGGGCGATCAAGTGGCGGCGTGCATCGTCACGCAAGACATGGCGTACATCATGCAAGGGGGGCTAGATGCCGGGAGAGACATGAAGGGGGAAGCGAAGGCAAACTAAGGCCTTCATACGATGCGTGTTCATCGTCATCGCGTGGTGCATGTCCCTTTGTGGGAGATTTGGGGGCTCCCCTTTACCCCCCTTCCCACAATGTGTGGGGAAGGGGGCGGGGACCTAGGGTTGCGCCGCAGGCTTTGAATTCATCTCCATGTCTCTCTAGAAGAGGTTGAACTGATCACTGTCACGCGATCGTACTCTCCGGGGATCTGGACCGACCGTTTCAATGATGACACCAGACCTGGAGATGGAGGTGCCACCTCCAGCAGAACATCTCATTACTTACTTACTTAATCAGCAACAAAGCGCGAATCCCAACGGGCGTCGGGCGACACAGACGAACTTCCGATCTCACGATCGCCAGACGCTAACGATGACAGTGCCACTGCATTCGCGTACATTTATCGCGACGCCACCCTCGCGTTATGGCATGGCGTGTTGGGAAGCAAAAAGCGAAGCACTGTCGCGCACATGATCCTACGGTCAGATGGCCTAGTGGAGATCTCTTTTTGAGATCGATCCGCCTAGTAATAACAAAGGCAGTGGTCTGAGGTCTCGATGAGTCCGGACCCCCGCGCCGGCGAGCCGGCGTGGACACGCTAAACATCAAACATGCAAGATCGAAGATGATCGAAGATGCTTCAGTTCAACAGTTCAACAGTTGAACAGCGAGCGCAGCCTCTTCATTTGCCCAACCCAAGAGTTGTAGGCTTGGGTGAATTGACCGAAAGGGTAGCGCGCTGTAGGAGGCGACACAACAAATTCGTCCTTGGGACGATAGAGCCCCCAACGAGGCCATGCGGAGTCAGCAGGTTCTGTGTACCTGCACAAGGTCTGCTGTCAGGAAAGACAGCAGGAGGAGGATCATGTTCACGAAATTCTTCATATTCATATTCTGCGAGCAAATAGCGTACCTGTAGCGAGGGCCAAGGGTGAACGTCACAGGAGCTGTGTAGTTATTATTACACGAGCGTGAGAGCTTCTTATGAGCGACACCACCCCATTCTAAGTGGGAAAAAATGCGGTTGCGCTCACGAGCATTATCAAACTGCGGATAGTTGAATCTGCCAGTCAGGGGCTTCATAGTGCCATAGTCAAGCATGAGAAGCATGGCTTCCTTGGCGCTGGAATAATACTGTGGAAAAACTGCGCCAAGGGTTCCAGGAGAATCGAAATAGGGAATCTCATTTCTTTCCAATTTTCCGACACGTTTCGTTGGCCAAAAGCTCGGGCAAACGCCAGTGGCATCGAAGGGAATAGCCCGCTTCTCCCAAGATGCCGTCGAGCCTTTTAGTAGGCTATTGAAGTTCACTTCACAGGAAGACGGATCTGGCATACCTGCTGAAACGTGAGATGGCAGGTAATAAAGAAAGGAAACGGGAGGTAAAATCCCGAAGGAAAATCCACGGATACGCTGTCAAAAATTTCGCCTCTAGGGCAAGCACGAATTCCGTAAGAGAGGTGCAAAGCTTTCAAACACCGATGCGAGTGTTAGCAAGTGCCACGGCGTCAAGCATGTGGAGCCACGTAGGCATGGGCCGTCGAAAACACCGTCGCAGTACGCCGATTTCTTCATCCTTAAATCTGGTCAGACGCGACGCGACGCGACGCGACGCGACGCGACGGCCGTAATCTCCAAACCAGATTTAAGGACGGGACTTGATTGGTTGAAAAATTCAGAAACGCGACAGACCGACATGCGACAGGCCCGACATTATCTTTTTGGGACCGACACTATCTCTGCATGTCGGTGAAAACGAAAGATCATGTCGGCCCCAAAAAGATAATGTCGGGCCATTTTGTCTCCTTTTTGTCGTCCTATGTCGCGTTAATTTTAAATTTAAAATCTATCGTTAGATCAAAACTTTTTTAAGGGCGCACAGGCATTTAATGTCGCGCATGTCGGGCATGTCGGTTTCATGTCGGTTGGACGCCACGTAGACGGTGAATGTCGGTCGCGATGTCGGTTTTCCCCAAAAATTTCATCGTTAGTCCTGGTCACGCGACAGCGACATCCGACACGACACGACGACATGCCGACATCGCGACAAAGTTCCCAAACCAGGACTAACGACGGGCCTCAACAGTTCAACAGTTCAACAAGTCAGAGTCACTTGCCCAACCGCAACGCTTCTAAACGGTCACTCCACTGTCGCGTGCTCACAACAGCAACAAGAAGAAAAAAGTGACCTCTCCGATCCGATGTGAAGTTCCCGGCTTTCTACTTGTCATACTTTTCATGGATTCAATGATTTGCTGAGATTGTTTCACATTGCGCACATGCACTGCTAACATTGTGTGGAGATTTATTTTTTTGTTTTTGGCGACGCCTGCTTACAACAAACCAAAAGAGTCGGGACTTCAGATCAGATGGGCACGCCGTGTGGCGCAGCCCTTGCCCGCGCCTCTTCAGAATGCGTATACGACCATGCCGTTTCACAAGAGATGCCGAACACATCCACATCTAGAAGTGCGCAGGGTTGTGTAACGCCTCCAAAGGTTTATTGTTGTCCAGAGCAGCGTTCTGTCCACAACGAGGAGATTCTGCGGCAGTTGCATTAGTTTTTTCTGCAGCAGATTAGTAATGCAGAAAGACCTGAATGAGCACGTTCCCCGGGCGGTATGGAGCGCTATTGCAGACTGGTGTGGTCTGCCGGGCACGTCTAATCCGCGCCGCATTTTACAGGCCATTGGCTTCGAATGGACTGATAGTGAATGCGTCAGCCGAGTGCCTTCGTGGACCCCCGCTTGCAGAGCCGTGTCCGAAACTGGGTATATCCCTCCCTTCTCGAATCAGAGATTCCGAATCGCATCGTAGAAATTATTACGTCTTTAAAGCTATATATGACAACGTACATATCCCCTGTGTGGCGACCCAACTTCGGGGGGCTACCACAACACACTTTTCGCCCTCTCTGGTTCCTTGATTCTCAGGTCGTTGAAATTGCCACCGAGATTCCGTTGCCACAGCCTGTACCTATTAAACCAGACACGTTCGCGCCTTTGTAAGACGACTGCCGTGGCCTAAGTTGCTCGCTTGCCAACCCGCACCCGCGCGCGAGATACGCGGTCTGCGTACGAGTAGTAACGCAGTATATTCCAGCTGCCGGTATGAATAAGCAAGTCGCGAGGTGTGCGCACTTTGGTTTCGTCGTCTGGTGTGAGGTTGGAGCTCGAGCTTCGGACGCCAATGCGCGCGTCCCTGGCTATTCCGAACAAGGCGCTGACGAAGTTTTCGGGGAGATCCGCCGCGAATATACAGGACGTTCCCTAAGGCCGCGGGTACTTCCGAAAACTCGCCGCCGACTTCCCCCATGAGCCTTCCCACCTTGACTCCACCGCAGGACCTTGGCCTCACACCGCTCAACCCTCGCTGTGCGCTGCGCGCCGATGCCGACGCAAAACACTTGAAAACGCCGTCCCCCTCTCCCTCACCCCTTCCCCTTGCGCAGCGTATTGCCGCTCAGCGTCGTGAGGACCCTTTATTCACGACCGATCAGATTGCGCATCCTGTGCCTCCTCCGGCGAGTTCGGCACGACCGCCACTGTCTACGGGGGTCGCTGCGCCTTCACGACCTGCCGCAGACGCCGCGTTGCCTTCCGCTGTTCCACTCGGCTCCACTGGTGAAGAAGTCCATAGTGTTCCGAACTACAACGATATGACGCCGGCGGAGCTTACGTCGCTGCTTGATGAATATGGGCTCAAGACGGGCTCGAAGCCCTATATGGTACGCCACCGGGGCCGAGTGACACCAAGGCGCTAATATGCTTTTGATTGCAGGACTTACTGGTGGTGGATCCATCACGAGCATTGGTCAGGAGGTTCTACTGCTGGAGGTGTCGCGAGCGTTGGGCACGAGCGGCTGCTTGCTGACAGCTGTGTGCAGAGTCACTCTTGAAGGAGCTGATGGATAAGTTGTGACCCACCTGACAGCTGCGTGCATAGTCACCCTAGAAGGGCCCTTGAGGGTGCATAGATTAAGTACGGGTGGTTGCAGGTGAAGAAGCTGCTCGAGATCTGGGAGCAATTACACACAGCTCCACCTGTACACGTCGCCCCGCCCAGGGCTCCAGCTTCCAAGACGAGCCGCGGCGTCAGAGCAGCTGCGCCTTCCCAGCAGGCCAGCGGCCACTCCCAGCAGGCCAGTGGCCACCCGCTGCCTCCTCCTCCTCACCTGCTCCCAGCTCTTTCCAGCTGCCTGTCAGTTCCATGGATGGATACAGACCCAGACCTTCATATTGTCACTTGCAACCTGTGTATGGATACAGACCTTCAGATTTGTCACTTGCAACCTGTGTATGGATACAGACCTTCAGATTTGTCACTTGCAACCTGTGTATGGATACAGACCTTCAGTTTGTCACTTGCAACTTGTGTATGGATACAGACCTTCGATTTGTCACTTGCAGCCTGTGTATCCAGCACACGCCTTCGCGATCGCCTCCAGCGCATGCCTTCGCGATCGCCTCCAGCGCACGCCTTCGCGATCGCCTCCAGCGCATGCCTTCGCGATCGCCTCCAGCGCATGCCTTCGCGATCGCCTCCAGCGCATGCCTTCGCGATCGCCTCCAGCACACGCCTTCGCGATCGCCTCCAGCACACGCCTTCGCGATCGCCTCCAGCACATGCCTTCGCGATCGCCTCCAGCACATACCTTCGCGATCGCCTCCAGCACATGCCTTCGCGATCGCCTCCAGCACATGCCTTCGCGATCGCCTCCAGCACATGCCTTAGCGATCGCCTCCAGCGCATGCCTTCGCGATCGCCTCCAGCGCATGCCTTCGCGATCGCCTCCAGCGCATGCCTTCGCGATCGCCTCCAGCGCATGCCTTCGCGATCGCCTCCAGCGCATGCCTTCGCGATCGCCTCCAGCGCATGCCTTCGTGATCGCCTCCAGCACACGCCTTCGCGATCGCCTCCAGCACACGCCTTCGCGATCGCCTCCAGCACACGCCTTCGCGATCGCCTCCAGCACACGCCTTCGCGATCGCCTCCAGCCCATGCCTTCGCGATCGCCTCCAGCGCATGCCTTAGCGATCGCCTCCAGCGCATGCCTTCGCGATCGCCTCCAGCACATGCCTTAGCGATCGCCTCCAGCGCATGCCTTCGCGATCGCCTCCAGCGCATGCCTTCGCGATCGCCTCCAGCGCATGCCTTCGCGATCGCCTCCAGCGCATGCCTTCGCGATCGCTTCCAGCACACGCCTTCGCGATCGCCTCCAGCACACGCCTTCGCGATCGCCTCCAGCACACGCCTTCGCGATCGCCTCCAGCACACGCCTTCGCGATCGCCTCCAGCACACGCCTTCGCGATCGCCTCCAGCCCATGCCTTCGCGATCGCCTCCAGCGCATGCCTTAGCGATCGCCTCCAGCGCATGCCTTCGCGATCGCCTCCAGCACATGCCTTAGCGATCGCCTCCAGCGCATGCCTTCGCGATCGCCTCCAGCGCATGCCTTCGCGATCGCCTCCAGCGCATGCCTTCGCGATCGCCTCCAGCGCATGCCTTCGTGATCGCCTCCAGCACACGCCTTCGCGATCGCCTCCAGCACACGCCTTCGCGATCGCCTCCAGCACATGCCTTCGCGATCGCCTCCAGCGCATGCCTTCGCGATCGCCTCCAGCGCACGCCTTCGCGATCGCCTCCAGCGCATGCCTTCGCGATCGCCTCCAGCGCATGCCTTCGCGATCGCCTCCAGCACACGCCTTCGCGATCGCCTCCAGCACACGCCTTCGCGATCGCCTCCAGCACACGCCTTCGCGATCGCCTCCAGCACATGCCTTCGCGATCGCCTCCAGCGCATGCCTTCGCGATCGCCTCCAGCCCATCCTTCGCGATCGCCTCCAGCGCATGCCTTCGCGATCGCCTCCAGCGCATGCCTTCGCGATCGCCTCCAGCGCATGCCTTCGCGATCGCCTCCAGCGCATGCCTTCGCGATCGCCTCCAGCGCATGCCTTCGCGATCGCCTCCAGCGCATGCCTTCGCGATCGCCTCCAGCGCATGCCTTCGCGATCGCCTCCAGCGCATGCCTTCGCGATCGCTTCCAGCGCATGCCTTCGCGATCGCCTCCAGCGCATGCCTTCGCGATCGCCTCCAGCACATGCCTTCGCGATCGCCTCCAGCACATGCCTTCGCGATCGCCTCCAGCACACGCCTTCGCGATCGCCTCCAGCGCACGCCTTTGCGATCGCCTCCAGCGCACGCCTTCGCGATCGCCTCCAGCGCACGCCTTCGCGATCGCCTCCAGCGCATGCCTTCGCGATCGCCTCCAGCACACGCCTTCGCGATCGCCTCCAGCACACGCCTTCGCGATCGCCTCCAGCACACGCCTTCGCGATCGCCTCCAGCGCATGCCTTCGCGATCGCCTCCAGCGCATGCCTTTGCGATCGCCTCCAGCGCATGCCTTCGCGATCGCCTCCAGCACACGCCTTCGCGATCGCCTCCAGCCCACGCCTTCGCGATCGCCTCCAGCCCACGCCTTCGCGATCGCCTCCAGCCCACGCCTTCGCGATCGCCTCCAGCACATGCCTTCGTAATTGCCCTGAAGGCTTTGAGATGATGGCCACAAGGCTCCCAGATGCTTTGGGCGCTGTAGGGGAGGCACACAAGGTTCTGGTCATCCGACTTTCTGCTCCAAAGCCACGTGGAGTCCGCAGCCGACATGCTGGCCTCAGATATTTTGATGAGCTGTCTGCAGGAGAGCGCACCTGGAGGCTATGGCGCCGCCGGTATCACAATCAAAGAGATGGAGCGTAGCCTTGCTGCATTCATTAAGGTTTTCCCCGTACCTCCATCTCATGAGCTGCGCCGCCCACCTTCTCAGTGCCCGGTCAGTACCAACTTCAGATGGCTGCCGGCAAGTGGCTAGCAACTACCATGACAGGAGACACTGTTTGAGATGAAAAAAAATGAGTCGTTTCACCTAGTCTGCTTTCGGGTGCCGCTCTGATTTGTAATATGTTGGATGCAGGGCAAGTCTGAGATTTACGAGAAAATGCTGCTGATGGAGAGTGTCGATGCTGACGACCTTCTGAGCCTCGCCCAGGCTGGCGGAGTGAAGTGCACCAGGCCGCGCCTTCTGGCGTACCTGGAGAGCCAAGGTGCGTGTGGCCTGTTAGCTGGTGACCAAGTGCCTCAGTTAACAGCCTTCGATTTTGAAGGCACCTGCAGCGACATGTGCATGCTAGTTCAGCTTCTCAACCAGTTTCAGGGGTGTGCACCGCATGTGCAATGAGGTTTAGGTTGCTGGAACCGCAAGCTAGTTTAGCTGGAACTCGCAGCGTGCTCTCACAGCTCATCGTGTTGCGTGTTGTTGCGTGTTGCACTTTTACAGGTGTTTGTCACACCCAGAAGCGGCAAAAGAGAGAGCATAACGGCCCTCGACGAGCATACTATAGATGATCCTCAGAATATATGTCAGAAGGTTAATTAGGAGTAGAGTAATTGTGCCGGATACGATTGGGCCACGCACCAACTGGGATATCGGAATAACTAGCAACCAACTGGTGAGAAATAATTTTGAAGAGAGGCATATCATGAGGTGCTACCATGCTCGGTACGCATAGTCTGGCGCGTAACCTGATAAGTAGTGTCGTTGACAATTATAAGTTCGGTTATAGAAAAGGCTCGTAGTTCGCGCTACTCCGTCAGCACTATTCATATATTCAGCCCCAGGAGCATAGCTTGTGTACACGTATTTTAAGGGGGTGCGTTCATGGGTACGCCTTCGGCCTCGGCCTCAAAAAGGAGCTCAGCTGCGACCAAAGAAGCAGTCGTGAGGAGTTATGATGTAGATTGGGTCAGGTAGTAATATGGAAGGGAAGAAGTTTGTTCTTTTCCTATGGGACATAGGAATATAAGTCCGGCTTCCAAGGAACCTGGGCGTATATAGGCGCGCATAAGCGTTTCGTAGTGCAGCGCCATGTTATAGGAGGCCGATAATATATATACAACGTGTATATATTGGGGGAAAATCTTTAGATTGTCCCCCTCTTTGAAAAAGTCTGTTTTATGACGTCACAAATTTGTGTATAAATTTTTAGAGGTTTGATTTCGCAGAAACCAGCTATTACAGAACGAACATTGCTTTGCGTCACGCTTTTGGCGTGACATATAGTGTAGTAGTTTACAGCCTAGCTTTGCGTGACGCTTTTTGGGAGACGTATAGTGTAGTAGTTTATAGCCTAGCTTTGGGAGACGTATAGTGTAGTAGTTTATAGCCTAGCTTTGCGTGACGCTCTTTTGCGTGACGCTGGTGGATGAAATCAATTTGCGTCGTTGAGATGAAAGCTGCAAACAAAATTTCAATCGCAGATATGTTTGTATATATATTTACATATATTTATAAATATATCGACAGAATGTCGTCTGAATAATTAATATTATAAAATATAAAATATAAAATATAAAATATGAGTTAAACCGAATAAAATATGAATTAAACCTTTGTCCGAACCCTTGACTGTCGATCGGCGACCATCGATCTGACGGAGATAATTCTTTTTGGCGAGGATCGAGGGGGGGATCAGTGTTAATACTTTAAATCGACGGCCACCGGTAGCTAAGCCCTTACCACCGGTAGCCTTAAGTATGGGTGTATGGCGCAGAGGCTTAAGTATGGCAAAACGATCTGACGGCTACCGGTAGCTAACGATTTTCGACCGGTAATTACCGGTGCCACTTGGACTGAGACGACGCCTCCCCACATTGCCTGGGGCACTACGACAGATGCTCGGAAATATGTTTTTGATTGAACGTGCAAAGGTACACAATTCGGATTTTATAATATACTGGATCAGGGCCAGATTGAGGTACAAACGACAATTCGGTTCCGAGTTCTGAAGGCTGAACACTTCTCAAGTGCTCCACTTATTCACTCGTCACTCAGGTTGCAGGGTCAACCACCCGGCAGCCGATGACACACTTCAGCTCAACGTTCAATTCCCGATTTGATCTCATTTCTAATCCCGATTCATCATTCTCGATTCAGATGTTACGTCGACATACTGACACGATGACTACCACACAGCATTGTCATACTACTGTACTGTCATAGTGTCATGCTGTCATACTGTCATACCCCCGACATCTGATATTCGATTTCATTGTCTTTCCGTACCCGATGCGAATCTGACCATTCTTCGAGGGTCTGACTGGGTGCCACGATGACCACCCCACAGTACTGTCATACTACTATATCATAGTGTCATACTGTCATAGTGTCATACTGTCATACCCCGGACATCTGGTACTCATTCTCATCGTGATCTCAAGCCCAATTTCACTGTCATCGTGCCAATCCCAGATTACTCCCGATGACACACATACAGCGCATAGGCATATCGGCTCACGCTGTGCCTCCGGGCACAACTCTCCCCCCCTTAGGAGTGGTCTACCTCCTGGGATCACTCCGCTAAGGTACCCATCTAAGTTCCAGTTCTTAGGTTCTCTGGTTCCTTTCTGTCTCCAGTTCTCAGGTTCTCTGGTTCCTCTTCGAACACAATTCGCCTGCCGCTACCAGGGCACCACTTTCGCGAAGAAGGGTGCCGCTTGGAATCTAAGGCGGGTCTTCAGTCTTGCGGAGGCGTAGATGTCGGAAAAGTTGTCGCAGCAGGGGCGCTGGCACGGGATATACGCTCGCGGATCGACCTGCTCCAGTCTGCTGCGGATGAGGCCCCAGCTGAGCAGTTTCTGGGTGAGCACCGGTTGCCCATCTGCACGCACATGGTGTCGAAGCAGTGCAGCGTAACAAGGGCGTGGGTGGTGCTGAGTTCGTCCATATGCAGGTGGGCTTCATGTACTGCGTACCGTACATGCAGTAGGTACACACCAGCGGGGGGGGGAAACTGGCGCATCATGGGGCGGAGCCGCAACGCGTTGGGGAAGCGACCTCTGGGGTTTTCCATGAACCAGTGTTTTGGCTCCAGGTAGTCGATGATCTGCAATGTTCGTCGCACGATTTTGTCAGCTTGAGGAAGATCAGGGGGTCCTCCAGTGGTGCGCGCTTGACTGTACTGCCTACAGGGGGGGCTTGCCCAAACGACATCGAAGAATCCAGGCGGGTATTGTTTGTAGTCCCACTGTAGGATGTCATGCACATGAGTGGGATGCCAGATGTGTTCGGAGTCGAGGGTCACCACTGAAGCGGAGGGGAAGCAATTTAGGAATTCTCTCTCTACTGAGCCAGTGCCGCTGAAAAGTACAAGAATTCTGGGCATGCGGGTTACTTCCGTCTGTATCGCCAGCAGCTCTGTCACCAGTGCCAACGACCCATCTTCCGTGCGCTCTTGACGTTCCCACGGCAGAGGGATATCATGTTCCATCTGTTCGAGCTGGTCCAGTTCATCGCAGGGATTAGTGATGAGGTGAGCCAGTGTCATTCCAGCTTGAGCAGAGTGACGGCCACGTTGCTCGCGTCGCCGAGTGGCTTCGTCGCGAACTTGTGCTTCCATGTGCAGTCTCGCTTGCTCGAATTCACGAAGCTGTTGAAGTGGACCTCCGCGTTCGAGTTTGTCACGCGTCCTCCATTGGTCGTGAGCTTTGGAGTAGCCAGTCCAGCGAACCTTCCACTCTTCCACCTCTTTTCCTCGAACAGACCGCACCCGACGTGCAAGAATACGCTCAACGTGTGCTTCCTTCTGACCGTCCACTACCACCTCTTCAGGTACTGCTAGGTGATCACGCGCGGCGAAAGCATCTTGACCGCTGGTGTACGGTTTGAGGCGGTGTTGAGCGAACACGTCGTGTATCCGCCAGTGGGGAGGGAGGCGTAGGCGGTAGGCTACCGGAGCTCCCCTGTCAGCCTCTGGCATGGTCATCTGCACATCACTGAAGAAGCGTTCGGTCACAGGGACTGGTCCATGCCAGCGCTTGGTCAACTTCCTGCAGATGGAGCGATCCATCACCTTCTCTGTAAGGTGTTTCGCTTCTATCCAGACCAGATCTCCAACAGCATACTCCCGCTGTCCGTGCCTGCGATCAAACTGCTCGCGCTGTCGCTGTTGAGCCAGCTCCAACCGCTGCCTGGCGTCCCGCAGCTGCGACGAAAATTTCGCGGCCACTTCGTGTGCGGTACCTACTCCCCCTGTTCGTCGTCCAGCGGTGGACTGCGCGGCCTCCAGGAAAAGGTCCAACTGCGACAGCGGCGAGAATCCAAACACCAGCTCAAATGGCGTGAAGCCAGTAGATTCACTTCTGGAGTCATTGATCGCGAACTCCACGTTAGTGGTGAACAGGTCCCAGTCCTCCACATTGGCATCTACGAAGGACCTGAGCATGTCCTCAATAACTCTGTTGCTGTGCTCCGCCTGGCCGTCAGACCGAGGATTGTACGGCGTGGTGCGAGCCACTTTCACACCCATCAGTCTCATGAGCTCCTGCCAGAAGGCATCTTGAAACCGCGGGTCACGGTCAGAGACAATTTTCATAGGTGCGCCATGCAAGCGCCACACCGAGTCAAAGTAGATTCTGGCCACCACAGCTGCAGAGCTGTCGCCGAAGTTCATCGGTATAACGTGGACCATCTTCGTCAGCTTGCACGTGAAGGCCACGAAAGCGTCATTGCCTCTCTCTGATACTGGCAGGCCGGTGACGAAGTCCACCGCGACATCTTGCCATGGTCTGTTCGGGATGCTGTGAGGGTTTAGCAACCCATCCGGGTAAGTTCCCCGCGGCCTCACCGATTGGCACACCGCGCAGGATGCAACCCAGGTGCCCACATCTTCTGCAGCACCACGCCAATAAAAGCGTCGCAGCACTCTTTCCAGAGTCTTGTCTCGCCCAGTGTGACCTGAGGACAATGACTCGTGAGCATGACGAATCACTACCTCCCGAAGTGGAGAATCCTCCCCCAGCACCAACTGATATCTCCCTGCTGCGGTTCTCCAAACTACCTCACCCACCAGCCTGAAGTCCTGTAGGCATTGGTGTGGCGCCGCCTTCACCTTCTCCCGCAGCGAACGGAGTGAGCCCTCTCGGGTGTACTCCGCTTTCAACGCACGCAGGAACTTCGAGTCCGACTGCTGGGAGATTGTGTCTCTGAAGGCTGCTGCCTCACCCGTCCTTATCACAGCGGGAGCCGTTCGCGCGGATGTCTCACGCGTGCTGGCTGTGGTTTGGCGGGAGGGGCGTGCACTATCAGAACAGGCCAGCGAAGGTCGAAGGCCTTCCCATCTGGGTTCTCGAAGAACTGATTAGGCTCGCCCTTGTCATCGTGAGTAGGGACGACCTCCACGATCTGCATATTGGCCTTCCTGAATAGTTTGCGCCACACGGGGAGCTTGGACTGGTGATCTGGCAGGACGAAGACTGCTGAGGTGTTTTCTGGGTCCGCCTTCCATTCTGTGATGTACTTGTTCAGAATCGCCTCCACAGTAATGTGTTTGGAGTTATATGGGGGGTTACACCAAATCCGAAGGCCCCTCCATTTCTCTGAAAGGCAGTCTGTCCAGAATCTATCCGCCTGTCTGTTGCGGCCGCCAAAGTCACAACAGGCGTCCACATCGAAGGGTCCAAACTTCTCGGCGTACTTCGAGGAGTACTCTGCGCGGACACGCCAATTCTGCGAGTCCTCTGGGGGGGAAGCCTGTCGTTTCTGTGGGTAAAGGACCGGGGATGGAGCTGACTGCTGGGGCGCCTTCTGCGGGGGTGGTGAGCTCGCTGGCACCTTCTCAGTGGGCGCCGCCGATGCATCAGCTCGTGATGTAGGCGTTCGCGTCTTCGGTGACACCAACTGTGGGGGCGCTGGGGTCGTAGAGGCTTTCCCAGCGCGTGACATACTCCTCGTTATCCTTATCTGAGGTGGAGCTCGGTCAGGGGGTTCGTGTGGAGCTTCTGTCGGCTTCGCGCTATCAGCTTCAGGCCAGTCAGGCATGTCGAAGTCGAGGTGATCTTCCTTCACCCCCTTATAGAGCTTCGGATTAACGAGAGCGATGGTCTCCCCCATGTCCATGGCCTGCTCTGCCACGGAGAGGGTTTCCACTGCTGAGAGCCAACAGTCAACCGTCTGGGCCCAGTGGGGATGAGCCGCGGGTGGTGAGCTGGAGAAGCATTCAGACTCCAGCGTTGCCAGAGGGTCTTTCGGCAGGTCCGAGGTGGGGTCGATCACTCCTGCTTCCTTCAACCCTTCGCGAACGTTCTTGTCTTTGAAGTCGGGTCTTCTGGACAAGGCGTCTGGTACCAGCAGTAGTGCCCCCTTGATGTACTCCATTCGCGGGACTCCCACCTCCACCAGATCCATGTACCAGCGTGCCTGTCTGCGGCTGAGCTCTCTGCCAGGTTCCATCAGCCACTCAAGGGGGCGGTGATCACCCTGGATGCGGAAGTTGGTGAAGATGAGGTAATGCCGCCAGGTGACGGTGGTACAATGATGCAGGGCACCTAGTTCTCGCTCGCCGGTGTGGTAGTTCTGTTCGGCGGCTGAGAACTGGCGGCTCTCGTATGCTATCACGCGCAGCCCAAGACCATCTCCGTTATCTTGCATCAGTACTCCCCCAAGGGCGATGCCGCTGGCATCCGTTTGTACCACGAAAGGTGCTGTGCCGTCTGCAGCACCCTTAATGTTGGGCAAGGCGAGCACTGGTGCTGAAGTGAGGGCCTTCTTCAGTTCCTCGAAGGCCCACTGCTGCATGGGGCCCCACTCCCAGGGTACGTCCGACTTGGTCAACCGGGTGAGGGGCTGGGCGATCTCGGAGAAACAGTGAATGAATCTGCGGTAATACCCCGCCAGGCCCAAGAACTGCCTGACGTGGGTAACCGTCTCCAGCTCGGGCCAGCAGTCCCTCACTGCAGCCACCTTGTCGTGTTGGGGTCTGCAGCCATCCGCGGAGATGCAGTGACCAAGGAACCGCAAGGATTTCTTCAACAGTTGATGAACAAGGCTACAATTCAAGCAATTGCAATATCTTTATGGCAGGAAAGATTGACCAGTAAATTAACAGGTTGAGCAACAGCTCCTCCAAATAGTTACTTCAAGTTAGAACAGCCTCCAAATGGGCAATATTCAAGTCTTATACTTTCAAGGCGCGCAGTTCATATTCTCTAATCGATCTGTCCCATGTCGGCTGGCATATCATCATCTGCCACCTATACAAATCCTAATCAGAGAATCTGCATTTGGACAATCCTAATCAAGACAGTTGATTTCATTGTCCCTTGCTGATCTTTGCTTTCTTCCTACGAGGAGCCACGTCAAGCCCTTCTTCTTCATCACTGTCACTTCTTATGGAATACTTCAATTGAGTTATATACTCATGTGTCCAACATCTCGGATATTTCCTAGGTTGCCTCTTCGTCTCTTCAGACACCCCAGCCTTATTCTCACCCATTGAAGTCAATCCAGTATCTGACCCATAAGGTTTCTTCGGTGGTGCATGAACAGTCTCCACCACAGAGGCTGGGGCATCCTCAGATATGGCCTCAGACTTCTGCTCGGTAATAGGCTGATCATCGGGCTGAACAGGTGAGGTCGGGGAGGTGCCCTTTGGTACCCAGTGAAGTTCACCCTTCTCATCCATGATCAATTGCAGTCCCAGTCTCTTCAACCTTCGAGCTTCAGCTTGTTCTTCAGCATCGTCAGCTACCAAGTCATCGAACTCGCTGACGTCATCCTCGGTGTCATCATATTCAGGCGAAGTTGGCTCCCATTTCGGACTGGCAGTGTCCATGTCATGTATGACACCCGCGTCATCTTTGTCATCCGAATCTGGTAGCTTCTCCTTACTGTTAGTGACACCTGCGTCATCATTGTCATCAGAATCTGGTAACTTCTCCTTACTCCAGGACACAGCGCCTGTACCCGAATCTTCACTGTTCGTAGACGCTGAGTGTGTAGGCTTACGCCCCTGGTAGGGAATTCCATGATATTCGTCATCGTCAATCACAATCGTCGGATTCCAGTACGCGATCCCAACGCGGCTAATCGGTAATGAGAATGGCGCTACCGGCGCCTTCAACTGAGTGGCGTCTTCTAGAAACCAGCCGCCGCCCCTATTACGCTCCCAGCGGCGTAGCGCACCAGAAGGGTGTACGATAATATGCTGCCAGCTATAATCAAGTCCAGGCTTTCGCTCCCCATAGTACGAAGTCAATGGCTCGGGAGTCCCCTTCCGAGCCCATTGCCATCTCACTGCCCCAGTATGCATAAATACAATATGCCAATCGAATGGCTTGGCCGGGCTATTGTTCCCTGGCACAACTCCTCCCCTCTTAGCTTGTTAGTACAAAGAGATGATAACTCAGAGTCATTTGTACAGCAGCTAAGATCCAGACACAGATCAGCCATGCTTATGGATGCGTGATATGCTTTTCTGATCGAACAGGTGCTCGAAGAGTTGACGAAGCAATCCAGCGGGCAGAGGGTATACAGCGGTGGAAACTCCCGCTCCTTGTTGCCCTGGATGAGGTCCCAGTTGAGCAGTTTCCGGATGTGATCCCAGAGTCTGTTGGTGAAGACAAGGAGTATCCATCGTGCAGTACCGTAGATCCACTGGAGGAGGCGACTGCGTCCAGATGCAAGTAGGCTTGCGATAGCCAGTACCATACATACAGTAAGAGCAATACAACGGGGTAGGTAACCGGCGAACTACGGGTCGAAATCGCAGCGCAAAAGGAAACCTGCCCATCGGATTTTCCATAAACCAATGCTGGGGTTTGAGAAAGTCAAAAATTTGGAGCGTTCGGCGTACACAAGCATCAGCCTGTCGCAGGTGTCGCACCCCAGTGGTCTTAGCCTGACTGTATTCGGTGCACGGTGGACTAGCCCAGATGACGTCAAAGTAACCAGGTGCATAACGCTTGAAGTCCCAGTCCTGAACCTTCTCAGCGTAGGTAGGTTGCCAGCGAGGATCCTGATCGACGGTGACCACAGTGCTCTTCGGATAACATGACATGAAACTTCTCTCCACACTTCCTGTACCACTGAAAAGGACTAGTAGTCGCAACTCGCGTGTCGAGACCCCAGAGCCCAGAAGAGCTAGATGCGTCACAAAGGCGTCAGCGGAGCGACAGTATTGTTCCCAAGGTAGGCAGTTGTCGAGAGAAGTGAGTTTTACTTCATCAGAGGTGTCCAGGAAAGTTAAAGCTCCGACGCGTTCCCGCCTTTGCTTCCGCTGCATTCTGACCTCCTGTAAGGCTTTTCCCCGGGCTTGTCCTTCTCGTGATAGTCTCAGGTGTTCGAACTCCGTGAGCTGTTCGAGTTCACCCCCGTAGTTCAACGACTCACGGGTCTTCCAGGAGTCATGAGCGTTAGAGTACCCAGTCCAGCGAACCAGAAATTCTTCTACTTCCTTGCCTCCTTTCATAGGTTTCACTCTTCGAGCCAGAATCTTAGACACATGGGTCTGGGATTGTCCATCCACGAGAACCTTGGCAGGAGTAGGTATTTGTCGACGCAGCGCAAAGGCTTCATCCGCGGTGCGGTATTCCTTGAGGCGATGCTGCGCAAAAACATCGTGGATACGCCATTTAGGGGGTAACTTGAGCCGGTAAGCCACCGGAGCACCTCTGTCAATTTCGGGTAGCTCTCGCCTCTCGGTGATGGGTAAGGGCCCGTGCCAGCGAGGTCCCAGCTTCCTGAAGGATTCGCGGTTCATGATATTTTCCGTGAGATGCTTGGCATCTACCCAGACCAAGTCTCCCAACTGAAAGGATTTGGCGGTGTGACGTTGGTCAAACTGATGTCGCTGGCGTTGCTGTGCCAGTTCTAGCTTAGTGCGGGCGTCCTCTAGTTGAGCCGCGAATTTACTAGCCATCTCGTGTGCCGTACCTTCTCCACCCTTACGCTTGGAGTGTTGTCCAGCCGCCGCTTGCAGGAACAAGTCCAGTTGCGACATAGGCGAGTGCCCCAAGACCAACTCAAACGGGGTAAAGCCGGTTACATCGCTCCGCGTATCGTTTATGGCGAACTCTACGTTGGCACACCACAAATCCCAGTCCTCTGGATTGCTGCCTACGAAGGACCTTAGCATGTCTTCTACCACGCGGTTGGTATGTTCAGCTTGTCCGTCCGAACGAGGGTTGTAAGGCGTGGTGGAGGCCACTTTGGTTCCCATAAGTCTCATCAATTCCTTCCACATAGCATCCTGAAAACGAGGGTCGCGGTCAGAGACAATCTTCATAGGGGTGCCATGTAGTTTCCAGAACGATGTGGTCGAAGTAGATTCGAGCGATAACCTCAGAGGAGCTGTCCTGGAAGTTCAACGGGATGATGTGAACCATTTTGCTGAGCTTACATGTGAAAGTAGCAAAGGCATCGTGATTCCGCGCCGTGACTGGCAGTCCAGTAACAAAGTCCACACTGACCACTTGCCATAGTCGCGTAGGAATAGTGTGTGGGTTCAGCAATCCATCCGGGTAGGAATTTCTCGGTCGCACCGCTTGACAGATAGTGCAAGATGAAACCCAGCGTCCCACATCTTCTGCTGCCCCTTTCCACCAGAAGCGTCGCAGTACTCGTTCCAGAGTTTTGTCCCTGCCCGCGTGTACAGCTGAAACAGATGCATGCGCCTCTTGCAGTACTACCTCACGGAGGGGTGAATCTTCTCCCAGTACCAACTGATAGCGCCCAGCGCTCACCCTCCACCACACATCTCCCACTACGCAGAAGTCACGAGTGCGTTGATGCGGAGCTTCTTGGATTTCCTTCCTTAAAGTCTGGAGGGGACCAGGTCGCCCATATTCCGCTTGCAGCGCTTTGAGGAACTGGCCTCCTGATATCTGCTGATGCAGGTCTCGAACGCTGGCCGCTTCTCCAGTACGCACGATAGGAGGGGGGGAACTCGTTTTCCTTTCCCGCTTGACACGCTGTCGAGCTGGCGGGGCGTACACCACTAGCAGGGGCCAAGGCAGATCCAGAAGGGCTCCATCCGGGGCGGCGAACATCTGCACAGGTTCTCCTTGAGCGTCATGGGTAGGAATAATGTACTCCACTCTCATTCCCGCAGATCTGAACAACTGCCGCCACTGTGGCATGCGAGATTGAAAGTCAGGAAGGACGAAGAGAGCTGAAGTATTCTCAGGGTCCAGACGCCATTCTTCCACATATTTCCTCAGTACGGCCTCGATGGTCAAATGGTTGGAGGAGAAGGGAGGGTTACACCAGACGTTCAACCCTCGCCAGTTTTCCTTCAAGCAGTCCGTCCAGTAGCGGTTGACCTGACGATTCTTTCCTCCCAAGTCGCAACAGGCGTCCACCTCGAAGGGTCCATATTCTTGACTCAAGAAGTCGAACATGTCCGCCCGGAACTTCCAGTCCTGTCGATCGCTGGGCTCCAGGAGTCTGGTTGAAGCCTCGCTGCACTTCGGCGTTGCTGAGAAATCAACAGGGGTCTTCCTGGGAGAAGGGGGTGAGGATGCTGTCAGTTTGCCAGAGCGCGTCTGAACTGCCAGGGTGGCTTTCTCGTACCCAGTTTCGGCCAGCTGCAGGGTATGTAAGGCGTCCATCCAGAGTTGAGGGGAGTCCATCCAGGTGAGAGTCCCACTGTACGCGAGGACTGGTTCAGGCTCTTTGGTCTTGGCGCTGTTGGACTTGCGCTCCTTCAACTTGTTGGGATCTACCACTCCCAGGGGCGCGCGTCCTTGGCGGGACTCTTTACCAGCCGCAGGTCGAAACTTGCTGGCAGTGTCTGCGGCCGAGGGAGGTCGCTGCGGTTTCCCAGTAACCGGATGCACAAAGCCAGCTTCTACCAGTCCTTCTCTCGCGGAAATTTCCTTGTAGTCGGGTCGCCTGGACAGAGCGTCTGGAACCCAGAGTAGCGCCCCAGGGATGTATTCCATCTCAGGTACCCCTACCTCCACTAGATCCATGTACCATCGGGCTTGGCGTCGGCTGAGAGGTTGTCCGGGTGCCATTAACCAGACTAGGGGCTTATGGTCACCCTGCAATTGGAACTCGGTCCAGATGAGGTAGTGTCGCCAAGTTTGCGTAGTGCAGTGATGGAGAGCGCAGAGTTCTCTTTCGCCAGCATGGTAGTTCTGCTCGGCTCCATTAAACTGTCTGCTCTCAAAGGCGATAGGTTGCAATCCATTTCCTACGTCTTGCATCAGTACTCCCCCTAGTGCCACTCCCCTGGCGTCAGTTTGTACCACGAAAGGATGCCGTCCTTCGGCCGCCGCTTTCATATCGGGTAGCGCCAGAGTGGGGGAAGAACATAGCGCCTTCTTAATCTCCTCGAAAGCCCAACGCTGCATGGGTCCCCATAGCCAAGCGACATCCCCTTTGGTGAGCTGAGTCAAGGGTTGTGCTACTTCAGAGAAGCCCAGCATGTACCGCCGGTAGTACCCAGCCAACCCCAAAAATTGGCGCACATGCGTGGCGTTTTCCAGAGCGGGCCAGTCCCTGATGGCGGCCAGCTTGTCATGTTGAGGTTGACTTCCTTCCCGTGAGATCACGTGCCCCAGAAAGCGTATCTGGGTCTGCAATAGTTGACACTTAGACTCTTTGAGGTAGATACCCTGGTTCTCACAGACTTCGAGAAATTGCTGGAGATGGGAAAGATGCTCCTCCAAGGTGTTGCTGAAGAGGATACAATCGTCCAGGAATATTCTTACAAAAGGAAGATGTCCCAGAGCGCGCTGCATGCGTCTCTGATAGCAGGAAGGACTGTTGGTCAACCCCATGGGCATCACCAACCACTCATACGAGCCATAGGGAGAAGTGAACGCCGTCTTTTCCACATCCTCAGACGCCATAGCCATCTGCCAGAATCCATCGACCGCATCGAAGGAGGAGAAGTACTTGGCCCCATGCATGGAGTCGAACAACTGCTGAATGTCGGGAAGTGGATATTTGTCCTTGACAGTCAGGCTGTTGATGGCTCGGAAGTCGCAGACCATTCTGAGTACTTCAGGTTTCCCAGGCTTGGGAACCATCAGCACTGGTGCAGCGAACGGACTTGAGGAAGGTCTGATGTAGCCCTTGCTCAGGAGTTCATCCAGGCGTTCTCGCAATTGAGTCAGCTCCACCATGGACATCTTGTAGGGCCTCTTAGCGGGCGCGATGCCATTCCATCCCTCTTGCAGTCTCACGTGGGCCACTTCATCTTTTCGCAGGGCGTCAAAGTTGGGCAGCGCTTCGCGAATTACTCGAGGTGAAAAGGACTCGATCAGCTTCTGAAACTTCTTTCTCCACTCGGGGGAGATTGAAGGGTCCTCCAAATTCTCGCTGGTGGCCACCGCTGATAACATCGAAGTCCCTACCAGAGGTGTCGCATAGGCCACTAAGATGTCGTGGGGTGTCGCGGCACTGTCCATTCCCGCATATCTGCGCCGATAGGCTTTGATCTCCTTGGTCGCTTGAGCCGCTGATAACATTACCATCGGTTCCAGAGCCATCGCGGTTCTCTCGCCTTTGCGTGTAGGAGCTACGCCCTGGCGAACATCCCCGTATCCGCACGGATTTGCCATGCTGGCGAAACTTGACTGATCCCCACCCATCATAGTCCAGCGTGACCGGCGAGAGGTGTCTCAACCACCTTCCTCCGAGTACAATGTCCACCTTGATGCCCAAAGGAAGTACTCGCATCTTGATGACCTCGGAGTAAGTCCCCTCGGAAGTCTCGGCGGTCAGCTTGCCGTAAGCGACTTGCGCAGAGGTCTGCACTGACCCATCCGCGAGGGTAACGTTCAGCGGCATCCCATTAGCGCGAACTGTGAGGTTCAATCTCTTGACGCACTCACTGGAGATGAATTCATCCGAGGCACCCGAATCCACCAGCACGCGCACTCGCTGTCCCTTCAGCAAGGCCCAGAACACCAATAGCAGCGTTCCCTCTTTGTCCCGAATCGCAGTCAGCTGACTGTCCTGGTTCCACATTACTTGACCATCGCGTCGCAGATGTGCACAGATGGCTGCTCGCACTGGGTGATGCAAAGGTACGCGCTGCTTAGACCGGATAGGTCTTGTGCGCGGTGGTGCAGGCTGCGAACGAGGATCCGGACCAAAGTACCATCCACCTTCCAGGTCGCGATCTGCTTGTAGCTGCCGCTCCTTAGCGCGTCGCTCTTGTCCCTGAGCGCGTCGTCTGGCGCGGCTCTGCGTGCGACTTTCCAGAGGGTAAGAGCGAAGAGGTTGGATGGACATCTTCTCCTCCTCTTCCTCCCCAGCGCTGTCTTCTGGTTCGGACTTTTGAGTGAACGAGGGGGGTTCTTCTTCCCGCGGTGCCGCCTGGGCGTTGGTGACGTTCGCTGGTGCTGCCACTGCTTCATTACCTTCCAGGATCGGCCGCAGACGATGGCGTTGCTGTTTCTGAATGGTCAGTAGCAGTTCCAGGTGGGTTTCCTCCTGGATGGTTTTCAGGGGAGTCGGCTCCACTCCTTCTGTCACCGTTGTCAGCACACTTGGGTTGTTCTCCGATCTGGCGGCGGCCAGCTGTCGCTCCATCAACTGCTGCGTGAAGTTGAGCGACCGCTGGGAGTCCTCGAGGTCAGAAATGTCCCCAGAAGTTGCGGGCTGAGAACTGGATGGAGATAAGGTCAAATCCAGAGTTGTCGCGGGATTCGCATCTGATGGTTCCGCTGAGTCCAGGGAGAGTGAATCACCACTTGCTGTTGAGGGTAGAGCCAGGTGAGCAGCCTCCTCCGCTGCTTCCCTTTCTCGCTGGTTCCATTGGTGCACCCTGTATAGACTGCACCATGCGTCTGGAATTCCTACATCTCCACCAGAACCTGGGATAGTACCGCACTCGGTCTCCAGAGATAGCTGAACTGCTCCTTCGGTTATCGTTAGGTCAGGGGTGACCTTCCCATGCCATCTGTACCAGCGGCGGCGATATCTGCGCCACCCTTCTGGTACCCATGCATTTCTCCATTTCTCATTCTCCTTTACCAGCGCTGCCGCGGCCATGTGCTCCGGGTGCGTCATCTCTCTCCAAGCACGCGTGCGATCCGCCAGTGACTCTGCTCGAAGTCCTGGTGGTTCATCTCCCAGCCTCGTAACCTCTGCCTCATGCTGCAGTCGGTCTCGTACCGTCTTCGGAGTTCTGCTGCGAGGTTTTCCAGTGCGCTTGCGCGCTGCACTCGTAGTGCTCTCTGCGCTTAAGGACGCCCTCTCTGCCAAGGCTGGACACGCTGCTGGTCGAGACGTCGAAGGAAACACCTCAGGTCGAAGTTTAAAAGGTGGGGGTTCTGAAGCTGGGCCAGTTTTTGAAGTTCCACCCCCTTCCTCCCCACTGTCGTCCAGAGGGTGTGAAACCGCGGGTAGCGTTACATCCTGAATCCGCTGCCTCAAGGCTCGCATACGCTCCACCGGAGCTTTTCTCGGTACCCGCGGTCGAGGAGTGTTCCGCCAGGGGGTGTTGAGTGGGTTGAAGGTCCACTGGGTCTCCTCTTCCTGACCCTCATCCTCATCCAGTGCTGCCAGTACTGATGCCTCAGGGTTAGGGTTAGGGTTAGGGTTAGGGTTAGGGTTAGGGTCTGTGGGGTCAACGCGGGGCGTTTCGCCACGCTCGCGTTGTGGAGCCCGACGGCGATCACCAGTTCCAAGGGAGCGATCTACACTGAACATAACGGGAGGCTTGGAGCGCTCAGGCGACGAAGTGGGTGACCTTCGTGGCGACCGCTGATGGCGCCGGGACACTAAGTGATGTTCTCGCCGGCCCTGCTCAGTGGAAAGGTTCGCTGTGTAAACAGCGGTACTGGTCAACGAGGGTTCATCCCGTAGGGTTCTGGTTCTGTCGAGATGGCGTTGTCGCCTCTGATCGGCAGACCAGGTGAATCCGTACCCTCGAGCGGCCAGAGGGTTGGGGGGTGGCGGAGGATCTTTCTGGATATTCCCCCGGTTGTGGGCGAAGGCTGTACTCCTTGCCCAGGGGCGGTTACCCATACCGCCCTGTCGCCGGCGTCCCGCCGGCAGGAAGACACTCAGTCCTCCTCTTCCGCAGATTGCTGACCCGAGGAGGACACTGCGGCCGATTCCTCGTTCTGAAAATACTCCAGCGCTTCCGCTTCCTCTTCCAAATCCTCCCATTCTGTTTCCAGCGCTGCGATATGAGATTCATTTGCAGCGCGGCGGCGTGCCAACCGAGCTGGGGCGTCAGCAATCCAGGCTCGTTTCTTGGCCTCGTCGGGACAGTTAGCCCATAAATGGGAGTCAGAGTTGCAGACGTAACATCGGCGTGGCGGCCTGGTCAATCCCGCCGGGCTGGGCGGCACGGCGTGCTGCACCCTGAGGTCGGCGGGGTCGGGGTCAGTAGCATCTTCCTCCCCAGCGTCCTGCACGGCGTTAAGTCTGGAGGACGAGCGACCATTCCTCCAGGCAGGACTTCGGTTCGCAGGTGCAGAGACGGGAGAGGTTCGTGCTGCGGTCAGAGCTTCACTGCGCTCCAATTTGGTGGCCACAGTGATGATATGCTGCAGCGCGGTGGATCCGGGATGATTGCTTTCCCAATCCGCTGGACTTTGCAGATCCAACCGATCCTCAATAAGGCGATCCATGACAGCTTGCTTCAGTCGCAGTCCAGACCAGAACTGATATAATAGCTGCTGTTGGCTGATGGCGTGGCAGTTGGGCATGGCGTCTGCCAATAACTGGACTACCTCGTGCCAGGATACCAGACGAGTAGCGAACAAACGCGCAGTCTCTTCTCGTCGCTGCGCCATGCGCATCACTGTCCCCGCTAGTCCTACCAGCGCGATGTCATCCAGTACGCTCCTGGCTACGTCGGCCAGGAAAGGCGCCAAAGTGGCGTAACGCCGGTTCCAGGCCTCCGAGTTCATCATCCCACCTTGCTTGAGAAAAGTTAGGGATCGCGGCTGTAGTTTGCGTTGAGCCACTTCCTTCAAGATCTCCGGCATGGTGATCATGGTTAGGTCTAGGCGATAAGCACTCATGCGACCCAGGGCGAAGGTGACTACGCCCATTGACAGAAAATTGACCAGCGCTTCAGAAAAAGGTGGAAGCGCGGCAATATCTGCGTCAGTGGTGATTAGGTCAGCGGAGGAGGGGTACATAGGAATGTCTCTGATCAGCTTGAGCACATCAGCCACTGTCTTGGATTCTCGGTAGACATCACTTGGGGAAGCCGCTCCCATAAGATCGTGGTGCCCTGGGAATTGAGAAAGGCGCTGGTCTACTGGCAGGAGTCCCGGGGCCGCTGGCAAGGAATTTCCAGGCGATCTGTACTCTGCTGCGCTGGGAACACCAGAGGGAAACCGATTGACGCCCAGTCTAGCCGGGACTGTGGCGGGAGTTGGTTGGTTGCCAGCCGCCATTCCTCTAAACAAGTACGCCTCGGAAGATGAAAATGCTGCCCAGATTTGGAGTCCCAGGGGGTCAAATTCTGTCAGCTCGGACTCTAAGGCATTTTCCGCGATGGTTACCCATGAGTACAAGGGCAGGCGTCTCTGCTGAGTTCCAGTACGGCTTTCCGCGCAACGCCGCGCTTCATCCACTTGCGTTTTCTCCACTTCCAGAGTGAAAGCGTCACTGTCCTCAATCTCAGTCAGGCGCACAGGAGTATGCACTGACCCATGCTGCGCCAGGTCTTGGATGTCCACTCCGATGTGCCGCATAGTCATCCAAATCCGATTGGTATCGGTTATGAAGTGACTGGCGCTTCCAGGCATGGTTGGCAGTCGGTAAGAGTATTGTGCCTCAGCGCCGTGGCTGACAGTAACTGCGGAGGAAGAGGACAGGTGATTTCTCAACCAGAAGGAGGCTCCTTCTAAAGTCCATAACAACACGTCTAGACGCCGGTGTCGTGGTTCACCATTGTCTGAAGGCGGGGGCGAGTTTCCTGGTGACGGTTGATCAGGCTCAGCGGAGTCAGAGGGCGATGAGCCGGTAGCCGGTGGATCTGGCTGAAATGGTGCCGGCGCCGGATGAGCCGGTGCCGGAGCCGGCTGGGCCGGTGCTGGAGCCGGTTGAGCCGGGGCGGGAACCGGTTGAGCCGGTGCTGGTACCAGCCAGGGACCTGATCCAGCTGCTGGCGCCGGTGCACCTGGTAAACCGCTCGCCCATCCTAAGGTGTGCTGGTAGGGCGTCATAGGTGGAGCGCCCACTGCTGGTAGAACTGAAGTCAGATGTGGATAGTGTTGGAGCACTTGCTGATGCAGATTTTGCATGTACTCTGATACCTCTAACATCATCTGATTCTGCATTAGGGATTGATGCTGAGAGTTCAGTGCGGGGACAGAGGCATCTGAGGGCGTTCTGGCTGAGGCGGGGTCAGAGAAGAGTGCTCTGCGCTGTTCTGCCAGGCGCTGCTGGTTCTGTTCCCATCTCTGATGGCGCCTCTCCCGGCGAGAAAGCTGGTTCACTGAGTCTGAGTTCAGAGGTAAGTTTCTGACTGGAATTCTGCTGAGGACATCTGCTTGAGAAGGGGGTTCGATGACTGGTAGGTTGCGGTTAAGATGCGGCTGGTAGGCTGCGAGTCCAATGCTACGCCTGAGTGCGAGGTCTGCGTAACTGACTGAGCTGACTGGCTGCTCCGTAGTTGTTGAGGTCAGCGAGGTAGTCAAAGGTCTGGACTCGCGGTTCAACAGGGACTCGGGCATATCCGTAGTTGTTGAGGTCAGCGAGGTAGTCAAAGGTCTGGACTCGCGGTTCAACAGGGACTCGGGCATATCCGTAGTTGTTGAGGTCAGCGAGGTAGTCAAAGGACTGGACTCGCAGTTCAACAGGGACTCGAGCATATCCGTAACCGTAGCCGCCTCCGTAGTCGCCTGAGTCAGTGAGGGCGTCAGTGAAGTTGCCTCGCTGTCTATTTCGGACTCGAAAGTCACCGATAACCTTGCCATAGAGTCACCGATCACCTTAGGTTCTGTAACGGTATCGGTAATCGGTGAGGTCAGCGAATGCTCAGAACATGCTATGCTTATGTGGCGTGGGCCACCTGTCAAGCCGGAGCCACCTGTCCTCCCCGCTGCCCCCACCTCCCCGTAGCTTGTTGAGGAGGGAGTTGGATGCATTGAGTGTGCCATGAGTTCGCCAGCCATGCTTTGGTGCGTGTCCTCTGACCTCCCCGCTGCCCCCACACCCCCTTGGTTAGGGCGCGGAGTCCAGGCGAGATTCTCACCCGGCTGCTGGCGCTTTCGCCAGTTGGCCACATCAGAGCGGGAAGGAAATTGACGAAGTCCTGGTTTCTGCTCATTCGCCTCATTCTGCATGTCCTGCTCACATGCTGCAATTTTGACCTCGGTCATTTCGCGCACGGCGATCGGGTCGCGAGGTGGTCGGTCAGCCGGTAGAGGTTGTCCCACAGAGGCTGCTCCCGCGGACTCAGCCTGAAGAAGCGCGTTCTCGCTGAATGGCGTGGGCAGCTGGCCGTGCGGGGAGGTCATCACCGTAGCTCCAGACCAAGTGTGTGGAGTCCTGTAGGGGTTCAAAGGACTTCGCGGTCTTGGAGCTGGAGGACTCATGTCGCGCGTCCGTGGTGGGCTCCTGCGGCGCGGCGGTGGCGGGGTCCGGTCTCGAGTCCGAAGCGGGCTTCGCTGGCGCGGAGCTGGAGGGCTCAGGTCGCGGCTTCCTGGCAATCGCAGGATGCCAGGGGAAGGAGAGGTCAAGTTGACATACCGCTGGGGAGTCGCCCTCATGTTTCGCCCTGCACCAGGGGTGTCAACAGTCAGCACCCTTGGTGACGCCGCTCTTGCATGACGCAGGGGCGGATTAGGGTGCGGTTTAGGTACCGTTACAGCCTCCTCCAGGGAAGGTGTCACACAAGCGGTTCCAGAGTCCAGAGCCAGAGGAGTCACGCTGTTAAACTCAGTAGCATCAGCTGACAGGGTCGACTTCTTCTTGGGAATCTGGAAGCTTGGCGCACCTGCTGCTGTCGCAGCCGGTGGCGGCTGACCCGGAGAGGGCGCCTTGTAGGTGCCCTTCGCCCCCTTGCCAGTGGTCCCAGTGGCGGCAGCACCTCTCGTGCTGCGCTGGCTGGCCTGTCGTCCCCTTGTACGCCGAGGAGTCGACGTAGGCGACGTTGGAGGTGAGCGTCCCGTGTTAGCGTTTTGCATCATGTCGAAATTAAGAGTGACAAAGTGCAAATCTGACCGTTGGGGAAGTCAAATCTGTCCAATTTGGCAAATCCCCCCAGAACACTCAGAAAAATATTTCCTTGTAGCAGTGGAAGTCGTGGTGAATAACGAAATATGCTTTCCAGAGTGAAATGCAAGTTTTGGTGGCCAAATTTCAAAAATGGAGTGTCGATCGGCAGTTTGGCTAATTTCTTCTTGGCGGCCATCCCGGAGCAATCCAGACTAATTGGCCAGGACCCAGTATTGGAGACTATTTTTTTCCTTCAAAGGATATAAAAAAATGGAAAACTATCCTTCTGGGCTCCCGTTTCCTTCTATGTAGTCTGCTGGGCTCAAATTGGTCTAATTTTTGCTCTGCCGTGCCGGTTGGCCATCCGAATTTAAAATGTAGCGATCTATGAGGACCCAGGTCTCGGGGCCAGGTTCCAAACGACAAAAAACTATCAAGAAACGTCTAGAATTTTTGTGCCTACGTTAAAACGGTCTCCGAGGTCCTCTTTTTCTCAATCTGCCACTGATCCACTTTTCACTCTCCGTTCGGGTCAATCTGGCTGTTAATCCCGGTAAATCTGAGTTGCTGGCGGCTTCTTTTCCCACTTTCTGACCACTTTGCAGCATAACAGTTTTGAAAAATCGCCTGTTTGCATGCAGGGTGAAAGTCAGGGGGCAAAAAGGGCGCAGAGCAATACCACTTCCAAGTGAAGACTTCTTGAGCACGTGACTGTATCCGAGCCTGAGCTCAAGGGTCAGTCAGAGGTAAATCTTGCTTCAATCTTGGGGCACAGGTCCGTAGTCGGCAATTTTGCAGTGTACAAAATTGCAATGTTCTAGATAAACAGTTGAACAAGGCTACAATTCAAGCAATTGCAATATCTTTATGGCAGGAAAGATTGACCAGTAAATTAACAGGTTGAGCAACAGCTCCTCCAAATAGTTACTTCAAGTTAGAACAGCCTCCAAATGGGCAATATTCAAGTCTTATACTTTCAAGGCGCGCAGTTCATATTCTCTAATCGATCTGTCCCATGTCGGCTGGCATATCATCATCTGCCACCTATACAAATCCTAATCAGAGAATCTGCATTTGGACAATCCTAATCAAGACAGTTGATTTCATTGTCCCTTGCTGATCTTTGCTTTCTTCCTACGAGGAGCCACGTCAAGCCCTTCTTCTTCATCACTGTCACTTCTTATGGAATACTTCAATTGAGTTATATACTCATGTGTCCAACATCTCGGATATTTCCTAGGTTGCCTCTTCGTCTCTTCAGACACCCCAGCCTTATTCTCACCCATTGAAGTCAATCCAGTATCTGACCCATAAGGTTTCTTCGGTGGTGCATGAACAGTCTCCACCACAGAGGCTGGGGCATCCTCAGATATGGCCTCAGACTTCTGCTCGGTAATAGGCTGATCATCGGGCTGAACAGGTGAGGTCGGGGAGGTGCCCTTTGGTACCCAGTGAAGTTCACCCTTCTCATCCATGATCAATTGCAGTCCCAGTCTCTTCAACCTTCGAGCTTCAGCTTGTTCTTCAGCATCGTCAGCTACCAAGTCATCGAACTCGCTGACGTCATCCTCGGTGTCATCATATTCAGGCGAAGTTGGCTCCCATTTCGGACTGGCAGTGTCCATGTCATGTATGACACCCGCGTCATCTTTGTCATCCGAATCTGGTAGCTTCTCCTTACTGTTAGTGACACCTGCGTCATCATTGTCATCAGAATCTGGTAACTTCTCCTTACTCCAGGACACAGCGCCTGTACCCGAATCTTCACTGTTCGTAGACGCTGAGTGTGTAGGCTTACGCCCCTGGTAGGGAATTCCATGATATTCGTCATCGTCAATCACAATCGTCGGATTCCAGTACGCGATCCCAACGCGGCTAATCGGTAATGAGAATGGCGCTACCGGCGCCTTCAACTGAGTGGCGTCTTCTAGAAACCAGCCGCCGCCCCTATTACGCTCCCAGCGGCGTAGCGCACCAGAAGGGTGTACGATAATATGCTGCCAGCTATAATCAAGTCCAGGCTTTCGCTCCCCATAGTACGAAGTCAATGGCTCGGGAGTCCCCTTCCGAGCCCATTGCCATCTCACTGCCCCAGTATGCATAAATACAATATGCCAATCGAATGGCTTGGCCGGGCTATTGTTCCCTGGCACAGTTGACACTTGGATCTCTTGAGGAAGACGCCCTTCTCCCTGCACGTCAGGAGCAACTGATTGACGTGTTCGTAGTGCTCTGCAGCGGTGTTGCTGAAGACGACCACGTCATCGATGAAGATCCGGACAAATGGGAGATGGCCTAAAGCCCGCTGCATCCGTCGCTGGTACTGAGACGGCGAGTTCTGCAGTCCTTGTGGCATGACCAACCACTCATATGACCCCATCTGGGTGGTGAAGGCGGTCTTCTCGACATCCCCTGGAGCCATCGGGACTTGCCAGAAGCCATCCACCGCGTCGAACGAAGAGAAGAACTTCGCACCCTGCATCTCGTCGAACATCATCTGGATGTCCGGGAGGGGGTACTTGTCCTTAACTGTCTGGCGGTTGAGAAGCCGGTAGTCGATCACCAGTCGCAGCTCCTTGGGGTTCCCTGGTTTGGGGACCATCAGACAGGGAGCTGCATAAGGACTGGACGAGGGTCGGATGTAGCCCTTGGACATCAGGGTCTCGACGCGTTCTCGAAGTTGGCGGAGTTCCTCTGTAGACTTCTTGTAGATGCGCTGGCAGGGCGGCCCCTTCTTGCTCAGCTCAGGGTCCAGGTTGATGTTGGCCTCATCTTGGGGGTCATGTCTGAGTCCATCAATGTTCGGTAGAGCAGTCGTCATCTCCTTCTTGTACTCCTCGCCCCAGAAGTCCTGAAACTTGAGGGTCCACTCGGGGCCCACTTCTGCGTCTTCAGTATCCGCAGCGGGTTCGGCGTTCTCAGAGTCGATAGCCGTGGCTGCAAAGGCAGAAGTAGTATCATCGGGGGACTTCTCGGCCATCATGAGCCAGGCGGGTTGTATCCCCGGGTCATCATTGCCGCGCAGCTTCTGCGTCTCCGCGTACACCAAATATTTCTTCAACTGGGCGGGGGTCAGGAACACCTCGTCCACTAACCCCGCACAAGCCGCGCCCTTTGGAGACTTATCTCCAGATGCTTTCCCAGGAGAGCAACCTGTGATGGTGACGCGATCCCCAATCTTACCACCGCGGGACTTTCTGAGGAAGGAGACGGAACCATTCCCTTCATAGCCCAGAGTGACAGGAGAGTGACTGCGCAACCACCTTCCGCCAAGGATAACATCCACCTGTATGCCCAGAGGTAGGATTCGAAGGGCAAGGGCGTTCTCCGTATAGGTGCCCGTGGTGGTGTGCGTGTTAAACTTGGCATACGCGGTGGCGCCAGTGATCTTTACAGACCCATCCGCTAAGGTGACTCGCATCTCGGAGCCAGCTCGTGTCGTGAGGCCACATCGCTTGGCGCTCTGCTCCGAGATGAAGTTGTCAGAGGCCCCCGAGTCCATCAGCACCTTGACTGTGTGCCCTCTGAGGGTTGCATAGAACACCAGCAGCAGCGGTCCTTCTTCGTCATGCGCCGCTGCGAGAGTACCCTCAATGTCGGTCTTCCACTGAACTCCCCCATCCGTGCGTATGCTTTTGCACTTAAGGTTGGGGAGGAGGTTGTCCGAGGCCTCGCGGCACTCCTTCAACGTTTGCCTACACGCGGCGTAGAACTCCTCATCCAGCAAGTCAACATCTTCAGTCGGGTGGCTGACGAGGTTGTCTGCACTCGCCGTCAGCAGGGTGCCCGTTGAAGTGCATTCGCTCGAGGTGGGGCTGACATGAGTGGTGTCGCTGGTGGTAGGGCTCACATGGGTGGTGCTGCTGGTAGTGGGGCTCACATGAGTGGTGCCACTGGTGGTAGGGCTCACATGGGTGGTGCCACTTACTGTGGAGCTAACGTGGGCAGTACCACTTACTGTGGGGCTCACATGGGTAGCGACGCTGTCGGTGAGACTGCTGCGGGTGAGGGGGTCCTCATCATGCTGGGGGCTGCTGGCGGGAAGATCATGGGCGAGTTGGTGGGAACCACGGTGACCAGTCCTCGCCTCAGGGGTCCCAGCTGCTGCCATCTGCTGGGTGTAGCAGAGCGAATCGACCGAGGACTCCTCTTCCATCACCTCGGGGTCTTCAGTGATGGGGTGGCTGTCCAGACGGGGCGGCGCTCCCTCTGCTTCGTGCGTCCTGATGGTGGTCATCTGCTGGGTGAAGCAAAGTGAGCTGGATGTAGAGGTCTCCTCTGCCACTCCAGGCGAAGATCGCGCGCAGTCGGTTGGACCTTCAAGGTTTCCCCCCGGGGTAGTCGGCGCGCCCTCATGGAGCGAGGACGCCGTCTCTGTAGTGGGCTCGATCAGCGAGGACGACGGAGGGGATGCTCCCAAGGGGCTGGGACCCAGCTTCCTCATCTTGTACTGATGTACCGCGTGCAAACTGCACCATGCGCCAGGTAAGCCCACGTCTCCCGCTGTCCCGGGTATCGTGCCCACCTCAGTATCCAGGGTGCAGAGAGATGCCGAAGACCTTGCTGCTGCCCTTCGCACGCCCTCCTTTTCCCACAACCTGTTACCAGGGGAAGAATCCGGGCTCGAGGTGGCGATCGCCTCAAGCTGCTCGGCAGGCGACAGCTCCCTCCAAGCCGCATAGAGGTCGGAGGGACTGGCGCTGGGGATCCGAACTCGAGGACTTGTTGGCGGCCGTCGTGAGAGATGAGGTGCCACAGTGCTATGCGCTGATGGCCCTCCCTGCGATCTTGAGGTTCGCGGGCAATGCGTACTCTCTCCGCCAGCTGGTTGGCGCGGTTCACGTGCTCCTTTGGCGATCGACTCTCAGAGCGTATGCGGCTGCGGGTGCGCTCCCACATCTTATCCACCAGGGCTTTAGCGGCCTCTGGGGATTTACGTAGGGCTCTGCGAACCTTTTGAATAGCGACCTCGAGAGGGAGGGAGTACAGTTCCCTCTTCCAGCGCCACGCAGTTAGCCTCTTCCGCGGGTCCGCGAGGTTGGACTGATAATTGGGTAGGGGTAGGACAACACGCGGTTGAGGACGAAGGTCACGGGGTCCTCCAAGGTTGCTGCCCATGACGGGGGGCCTGTGCCGGGGGGCTCGTCGCCCCCTCCGGCCCTCGATCCTTGCCTGCGTATAAGCAGGACCATCGTCGAGGGGGAGAGACGGATCGTCGAAAGAGGTACTCTCTGCAAGGGGGTGACTGGTTAAGTCATCCCTCGGTAGTGGTGGGGCACCAGCTGAGCGGTAGGTGCGTCGCAAACGGGTTCCAGAGGTGAAGGCCACACTCTTGGGATGAGGTCGATGGCCCCAAGGATCTCTTCGTCCTCGTGCGCGTCGGGGTCCCATTGGTTCTGACCGCTTCTCCAGGGCGGAGAGGGTCTGATCACCGGGGCGTGACCTCACTTCCTCGAAGGGCAGGGTCAGGGACTGGTCGCCGGCCAGTCATTCGTCGTCCTCAACCGGGGGAAGGCCGTCACCCTCCACAAGTTCAATGCCAGCGAGCGCCGCCAGAGTCTGGTAGCTCTGCTCGTCCTCACAGCTGGCAAGCGCCAAGACCTCTTCGGAGAACTCCTCTGGAACGCCATTCACCGAAGAGATGTCCTCCTGCTGCTCGATGGCCCATACGACGGCGGCCACGAAACCAGGAGAGTTTGCCAATCGGGCAGGAGCGTTGGCTCTCCACTCCTTGAGCTTGGCCTCATCCGTACAGTTGCGGACGATATGATCTGCGGAGCCGCAGGCGAAGCATCGGCGGACCTTCGGTGCATCGGGACGGGAGAGGCCAGGTGGTGGTGGTAATGGGGTAACTGCCGCGGCAGCGGTGGTAGTGGGCCCATTCTCCAGCATGGCAAGTGCTGGTCGGTTCGAGGAGGGGGACCGTGGCCTGAAGAAGGGGGTACGAGCAGGTGGGTTAGCGAAATAGACAGAACGGGGAGGACGGTCTTGAGTGCGCCTCTGAGCCGCCTCCGTGTCGATGTCGTTCTCCACCTCCTCTGCGACCTCCCGTATCTTCAACAGGGCGTTGTGGGTGCCCGGGATATCGCCAGTAGCAGCCCTCCTTTCCCACTCCTCTGGCTTGGAGACGTCCAAGTTGATGGCCCTCAGGCGCCGCATTACCTTGGGCGCGTACTTCAACCCTCGGCGGTACGTGGAGAGCATGGACAGGTTGGACATCTCCACGCAGTTGGGGACCCTGCCGGCCACCAGTAGTTCCGGCAGTTGGTGGGCTACTTACGATGCAAAATTCAGGGGGCAGAGGCAGTGTCATGAAATTATACAACCATCACACGATTTTCTCTTAAAAATATATAAATTAACTTTATAGTGGAGCGCCCCCTGAAAATTGCGCCTTGCGACTACACTTCAAGAGCCCCTTAACCTCCGTTGAATACCTTTTGCTTCGTGCTGCACGGTATTCTTTTGAAGTTATTTTGATATTATTGATTGTTTACTAGTATAGTTTTCTTCGACCTTCGCCCTCGTCGGCATCTTTGGCTAGACCTTAAGCTCCCTTAACGCCTTTGCCTTCTTTGTTCGACTTCATTCCATTCGGTAATCCCTCTTCCCTCGTCTTCAACACTACGTCTTCAACACTACGATTGACTATACTACTTCAACACTACGCAATGAAGCGTTGCGGTTTCCTTCTTTCACGTTCATCTCCAATTCCCATGTCTTCTTCACGTTTGCGCCGTTTTTAACCCTCGTTTCCCCCCCACGGAATCTCCTCGCAGGCATACAAGGAGCTCCTTTGCGTTCGCGCTTTAAAAGGTAAAATTCATTTCAGCATGTTTCAACATTGTTCGTGCCTTGACTTCGAATATCGCGTGGGTGTATAGGTGCTAACCAAGTTTCAAGAAAGGAGAGCAAGCGACATGGCCGCCAACACCGAGGTGCGCACCTTTTCACGACTCCCTTGTAAACCTCCGACAGATGTTCCGATAAATGCTGAAAAGGTTCACACCATGGCACCGCGCGGGATGCCAACAATTGCGTTTGTTGTGTGAGTTTGCGCATCAAACCCAAACCCAAAGCCCATGTTCACCTCCAAAGCTCTTCGTCTATGGTATCATTCTCCGGTGATCCTTCGGCAAAAAACCTCGGACAGATGTTCCGATAAATGCTGAAAAGGTTCACACCATGGGACCGCGCGGGATGCCAACAATTGCGTTTGTTGTGTGAGTTTGCGCATCAAACCCAAACCCAAAGCCCATGTTCACCTCCAAAGCTCTTCGTCTATGGTATCATTCTCCGGTGATCCTTCGGCAAAAAACCTCGGACAGATGTTCCGATAAATGCTGAAAAGGTTCACACCATGGGACCGCGCGGGATGCCAACAATTGCGTTTGTTGTGTGAGTTTGCGCATCAAACCCAAACCCAAAGCCCATGTTCACCTCCAAAGCTCTTCGTCTATGGTATCATTCTCCGGTGATCCTTCGGCAAAAAACCTCGGACAGATGTTCCGATAAATGCTGAAAAGGTTCACACCATGGGACCGCGCGGGATGCCAACAATTGCGTTTGTTGTGTGAGTTTGCGCATCAAACCCAAACCCAAAGCCCATGTTCGCCTCCAAAGCTCTTCGTCTATGGTATCATTCTCCGGTGATCCTTCGGCAAAAAACCTCGGACAGATGTTCCGATAAATGCTGAAAAGGTTCACACCATGGGACCGCGCGGGATGCCAACAATTGCGTTTGTTGTGTGAGTTTGCGCATCAAACCCAAACCCAAAGCCCATGTTCACCTCCAAAGCTCTTCGTCTATGGTATCATTCTCCGGTGATCCTTCGGCAAAAAACCTCGGACAGATGTTCCGATAAATGCTGAAAAGGTTCACACCATGGGACCGCGCGGGATGCCAACAATTGCGTTTGTTGTGTGAGTTTGCGCATCAAACCCAAACCCAAAGCCCATGTTCGCATCCAAAGCCCTTCGTCTATGGTATCATTCTCCGGTGATCCTTCGGCAAAAAACCTCAGACAGATGTCCCGATATATGTTGAAAAGGTTCACACCATGGGACCGGTGACCGGGTGAGGCGCCTTGGTGAGGGGTGTGGTGAGCGGGGTGAGGCGCCTTGGTGAGGGGTGTGGTGCGCAAGGTGAGGCGCCTTGGTGAG